>VYZM01022833.1:32995-45497 GCA_013398915.1 Dromas ardeola
TCCGAGGGCTGGAGCACCTATGCTATGAGGACAGGCTGAAGAGTTGGGGTTGTTCAGCCTGGAGAAAAGAGGTTCAGGGGAGACATTAGAGCCCCTTGCAGTACCTAAAGGGGCTACAGGAAAGATGAGGAGGGACTATTTATCAGGGAGTGGAGCGACAGGGCAAGGGGCAATGTTTTTAAACTGAAAGAGGGGAGATTTAGATTAGATATTAGGAAGAAATTCTTTACTGTGAGGGTGCTGAGTCACCAGCTCAGGTTGCCCAGAGAAGCTGTGGATGCCCCATCCCTGGAAGTGTTCAAGGCCAGGCTGGATGGGGCTTTGAGCAACCTGGTCTAGTGGAAGGTGTCCCTGCCCATGGCAGGGGCGCTGAAACTAGGTGTTCTTTAAGGTGCCTTCCAACTCTAACCATCCTATGATTCTATGAAAAAATACTTGGAAAAGGGATTTTGAGAAAATATTTAACTAAATATTTCTGATGGGTTAATTTAAATGTACTCTTTAATTTCTTCTATGAAACAGATAGACTGTGTATAATGAATAAATAGAGTAGATATTGATGCCAGTGGTTATATTTCACTTATTTCAAAAAACAAATAACTGTAACTGTACAGTATCTTTCTCTTCAACCAAGAACTTCATAAAAAATCCCAGACTTATCCCTTAACTTCTTTTTTAATAGTTTTGGTCTATTGGCAAGTCATTTGAACTACTCCTAGGCAATGTTACCTGTGTTTTATTCCTGGAAATTATGTGCTTACATCCCTTTCATAGTCTTTGCAGTCTGACGACTAAAAGGCACCCATCACTGAAGTTCAAAGCTTGCATGTAGCCCTGTACCATCCTGCACTGAGCCTTAGTGACTAATAATGGGAAAAGAGTGAGGGTGGTGTATGAATGAGCTGTAATTTGTTTTGAAACAAAAGTGAATTTAAAGTGTTATTTTAGTGCCTCAGGTTTTGTTTTCTTTGTGGTTTTTTTTTTTGTTTTTGTTTTTTTAGAGATATGAACTCGCTGTTATTTATGGAATACTGGCTACATAAAGGGCATATGAAATTTTAATGAAACAGGTTTCCAAAACCAAAAAAAAATAAATACAAATGGAAACCAGACCCTTTCCATGTTATCACAGCTACAGACATATTCATTATTTAGCAGTAAATAATGTAACCCAGACATTGAGTCACCACATTAGGATGGAGATGAAATATTGACTCCACTACTAAAGTGCAACTAGTGGTTCATTATAAACCTAATTCTGAATCACTCCTCCCACCCCTTCTCCCCAAACACATGTAGGAAATGACTTGCAAGTAGCTTGCTTTTACTTCAAAACTGGTTTACAAATTTTGATGTTGGAGAGGTTTTCTTTATTTTGCCAACTTTTAATACAATCAAACGAGGTCACTCAGAGACATAAGAGACGAGCCTGAGCCATTTTCCCCTTTAGGGAGATGTCTCCTACTGTTTATGGAGAGGACTTCAAGGATCAAAAATAACCCTATCCTATGTCACCAAGTGGATTACGCTTAGGTTTCCGCAAGTAAAAAAAACAGTAGCTCAGACTTTTTTCAAGAAAAGGGACTGAATCTGTCTGCATTTCCTGTGGAAGAATCAATCTTTAGAAAATTCTGAAATTGCTGTCCACTGCCAAGCTCATGAATATGGGGCTGCAGTGAGACCTATTACTTCCTTGCAGCCACACATAATTGCATTAACTGTATTTAAATTCTGAATTGATGTATATTAGTGGGTCATACAAATAAAATTAATATAAAGACAGCTCTACCAAGTCAGAGCATCCATTTATCCTGCCTCCAACAGCAGTCAACAGTAGATGGCTGATAAGGAATATAACAATATGTCAGCCATTGAATGGCACTTTAACACAATACTCTTCTGGCCTCCAAAAATTAGGGACTAGAGGATTTTTTTTGAGAAAGGTGGTATCTTTGTATTTAGTACCCTGAAGTATATTATTCTTTCATTAATTTCTTTGTCTTTTGAAACCACATAAAATTTTAACATTCATTAATTCCTTCTTACATGCATTTCATGTGAAAAAAAAAATTAATTGAAGTGAAGAAGAATTTAATTTAAGGAGTGATAAGTTGGTAAAGACTATGAGAAATTGTTTTCTATTCACTGCCTTGATGTCACACATGGTTTTGTTTTGTCTGTCTTGTATGTACTGGCACTACGGCGGCAACTTATTTGATCTGGCCAACGTATGCAACCTTGGCTGCCTATATTAATAGAGTTTAATTTACAGTTTATTCAGGATAAATAAATAAATAAATAAATATTTTTCTTTGACGTTTAAGAGAAACTGGCACTTACCTGCTTTAAACAGCATTGGAAATATCATCCCTAAAGATAACATTAATCCAAAAAATCCTCCTTATGTTCATTCATTTCAAACCCATGACAGAGTTAAGTTTGTAAAGTCCATTATTATCAGACCTACAGAGAACAAGGAGACAGAAATCACATAAAGCTTTAAGGACCTAAATGTGGTTAAAAAACCTAAAAACATGCTTAAACATCTCAACCAGATGAACTGTATTGAGAAAATATTTTTCATTTATGAGTGCATATACCCTTTTCTCTTCAGAGCAACTCTTAATTTTTATGTTTAACTGTATAGATAACTCAGCATCATGCTTTTATTGTATGGTTTACTTGTTACTGAAGTCATGCCTTTCTAAGAAGTCCTATGCTCACTTACAAACATCTGTTTAAATGAGGGAGCAATGTGGTGAACTGAATAGGGCTTCATAAACAGAAGCTGCAACCATTTACTTAAGAACATTTCCATTGGTTTGGACAAAAGGTATCTTGTCTCTGGCAGTGGTCAGTGCTGGGGCAGCATTTACCAGAAACTAAATAGGCAGATAGACGGAAAGACACATACATTCAGAGATGGATAGAGGAATGGGTATTTATGTATGTGTATCTCGATCATTAACCTGAGAAACTTCTAGCTGCTGACAAACAGAGACAACCTGGATGAGAGGTTCTATCTAGAGCCTGTTTTTTGCTTAATGTTGCTACATGATCTTTAAGCTCTCTTTAATAAATAATTTCAATCTCTTCCTGTTTAATTCCTTCCCTCCCTTTTCTGAGGTTGTCTAAGGATGCATTTTTTCAGATTTAGTTTTTGGTTTTATGTTGCTGTTTTCTTTTAATCTTCCTTTCAAGCACTGCAGGCTACCCATTGTGTCCTATTACATTATGTACTGCACCTACCACCGTGGAGATGTGGTATTATCGGGGGATTCTAGACATTACTGAAACGCAAATTATGATAATTACAGTATTGCAGCTGCTCAGCTGGTATTTTAGTATGGAGCCAAGAAAGTTCCCCTTTCCTTTTCTCACACCCTATTTCCATTTTTATAGATTTGCAGATGTAAAGAAGGGAGGAAAACAAAAATAAAAAGTCTTGTGATTTTTTTTTTCCTGGAAGGGATAATACTTTTATAAATCTCACTTTATTTTGTAATAAGTTTTTCTTTCTCTGGCAGTGCTCCTCACAAGGGGCCACACATGTTTCAGGGACTAGGAAGAGAGGTTACAGGGGAGAGAGGGAGAGGAAGGCAGACGAAGGGGTGCTGATAGCTTTGTAACTAAAAATTATGTCCTCAAATCCTTTAAAAAAATAGCTTCCATGCCCTCAAGTGCCCATTGCAGATCAGAGGTTTGCAGACTTGAGTACCAAACCAGCCATCTTGTTTTGCAACAAATATCTCTCAAGATGTGCCAGCGATGACAGCAATTTCAGCATTATTCACGTAAGGAGGCAGAATTAAATTCCTTGATCCTGGCGGAGCAGGGAGGAGGGTGAAATTTACCTACCATTGTTCAAGCATAGGGTGATAGCAAGGCTGCAGCTGCTTGGCTCCCTCTTAAACAAACCTCCTAACCAGCCACCATGGAGCATCTTTCACTCTGTTCCCATGGCAACACCTCTATCCTCTGGTGCCCATGGTGTCTCTAATGCTTTCAACTAGTTGGATTCCTTGGCACCTGCCTCCAGTGCCAGGTCTTGTCAAACCTTATTAGACTGAGAATCCATTTCAGCTGCACTAGTGGGAAAAGAAAGCAGACAAATTTAGTTCACCTGAGATCTCTTTCAAATCCCAGTAAAGTCAATTTCTCAAGTTTCCAACTAAGAGCTGAACTTGCCTAGGGCAAAGATGAGCATGTGCACACACAAATATACAGAATCTCCTTTCGTCACATGCGCTGCTTCTTCCTTCTTCTGTAGAGTACCCATGGATGATCACAGTGTCTTGTGCTCACAGACTAATAAAGATGTTCTTGCTTTTTTTTTGCAACAAGAAACCCCCTAAAAAAACTGGCCTTTTGTGCATGAGCAAACTGTCATACACAGGCAACTTGCCCTTCAGTTTTTACCCATTAGCTCATCACAGGCTTCCTTGCACATATGTAGTTATAGGAACTACCTATCCCTCTCCTACACTGACACACAAAAACTTTCTCTGTTTTACAAGCATTGATATGATTGACACATGTAGACTCACAATACAACACACTTTATCTTTTCACACACTCACTCTTCTACACTCACAATAGCTCCTATAAAGTCATTGTGTTTGTCTAAATACAGATAAAACTACCAATTTAGTGGAGAAAAAAAAGGCACGTTTCTAATCAATATGTATGCCCACTGACTAGGAGGAAGAGTGTTATAAGTGCACCTGGGTATGATTACATCCCATGCTCATAACCCTCATTTCCTACTACTTACATATGTATAAGCATATTAATATGCGGGAATGACCTATATGCTGACACCTGCACTGCATTTTTGATGGGAATGTTTTGCCAGTTAGGGGGATATCTGTTTTTACATTGGTCCCTGAGCTGACTTTTTCAATCAACATCAAGTTCAGAGTTTGAATGTAAGTGTTTAACAGAGACACATGGTTACTCTGGCCTCCAACTGTATTTAACGTTGTAGACGGATGACTTTGTTTAGTCAAGTCTGAACAAGACCTGTCTAGTGGTGTCTAATCTAAATAAGTCATCTAAGCTCTTTCTACAGAGACAGAAAAGACCTGTAGAAGATGATTCAGTACACTAAACTTTGCCTTAAATATCTTCTTTTTAAAGGAACGTAGATGATTGTATACTTTGCTAAACATGTAAGTTACATGCCTAAAAATGAATCTGGGACAAAATGGGTATGCATTTGAATCCTCTTTTGAAGGAAAAGCCAAGAGTATTTTCTTCAGGTTAACTTCCAATGTGCAGGATTCTTTCAGCAAAGAATACATCAATTTCGTCTGTTAATACCCTTCCCTTAGCAGTCCAAGAAAGCAATAGTTTCTTAGACCTGGGCCCTCACTCTATTTGCTAGGACATTACTTTTTACTTAGCTCAGTGATAAGCAGCTCTGGATCTCTCTGAACAAATCTATTTCATCGACGACCTTCCTATCTTTTGAAGTTGTCTATATTACTACACTTTTATGTGACATGATTCAGAGTACAACTGGTCTGGATTATCTCCAGCTTTTAGGAAATGTTTAAAGCTAAGCGTTGCTCTTAGCTCTATCAGTATGATGAACCACGTCATTCCAGAATGTTTTTTCATGGAAAAGTCACTCTTCATCAAACTTTCACCTCATGCAGACCTGTTTTGTTAGCTGTGTTCTTAAATAGGATTTGCAGGAGCAAAGAACACAGGTATGAGAAGAAAAATTAATTTTTAAGTTATAGGCCATTTCATACTCTTCTCGGTGTCCCCTCAAGGATGTGTTAAATGATTCAATCATGAAGACCAGTCTGCACAGAAATTCTTGTGACACCGGTCCCCCAAAATTGTAGTGGCATCTAAAATGTCTGCCCAATCCTAATGAACTTTGCTGCAAGGAAGGCATGCAGGAAGGGTATCAGACTGTCTACTACCTAATATATCTCGTGTGTTGGGCTTTTGTATAAATTCATGCTTATGACTGGACATGGTTAAAAATGATTAATTCATTTTAATCTCTCTGCAGTAGAGGTTAAAGGAAGATTTTAATGTTTGTTGAGGTCGTTGCAAATGTAAATCTGATAATTACACTGAATGCACAACATTGGTGAGACATGTTTTCAGTTACTTCTTTGAGACCCCTCTCACTGAGGAATGACTCAATCTCCTTCATAACGCTTTTGTCAGAGACCAGCTTGTTCAGTGGGATGTCACCCAGCACAGGACACAAACTCCATTCACAAAGCTTCTCCAAATTTTGTTGCTATGCCACACAGGACAGACTTCTGTTTGGAGGATGACAACTGAGCCTGCTCCTTAAAAGTGTGTTTCATCCATTAAATTTGAGAGCAGTGCTAACAACGGCTACTTCTGTCAGAAGCATACCTTTCTAAACTGTCTTATGTTCACTACACACCTTACAGCCTTGCTTACATGCATCAGAACTCTAAATAGGACTTTCTAACATACAACTTTCTTTTCTCTCGGGGCTGAGTAACCGAAAGATGACCCTCTGTTTTCTATTTCACTCATAACTTTAGTGAAACTCTCAGCAGTTGGATTTCAAACTTACCTAATTAAAACTAATCATCAAAGAAAGCCAAGAACCTGTTTACTCAAAGAACTCAGTGGCTATGCAAATATCTTAGCTTGAGCTATTTGTTTGATTCTTATACTCTAATTGAAAGGTTTGATTCCTCCCATCTCTCTGGTGCCTCCTAAAACAATCCACAGTTCAGTTTACCTAGTTGTACCAATTATGTAGTTTAAAGATAATTGCATAAAATCACAGTAATATCACTCAATTCAATTTCTCCTTAAGAATTCATAACACATAAACATAACAGGAAACTAAATTAAATGTAGGGTATTGTGATTGTTTCTCAATGACAATTTTGGATAGCTTTTCAGTTTTGCAAGGCTTTTCATTGGGTAACTATGTGTCTGTAAGCCCCAAATTAATCCAGAGGTACCAAAACTTTTAAGCTTCTAGTTTTAAGCAATCCAACCTAGAAGGACAGGGTACTGATTGCAAAAGTAGAAGAGTTCTTTCTGCAGGAAGTGCTGAAATTCTTTTCCTTCAAACCAACATATAGACTTTTTTTTTTTTTTAAATCATATTTTCTTCTGAAATGGAGTCCTGAGTTTCAGACAGCATTGGTTTATTCCTTGTGCTTGTGTGCAGCCAGAAAAAGAGATTTTCCTAATCATATTCTGTTTTGTAATCTCAGTCTCATCTGTGCATCAAGATAACCTGAGACCACGACATTCTAATGTTAGCTGAGTTTAGAGGTGATGTTCCTTTCATCAGAAAAGTTTTAATCCCTGGAGAATAGGGGCTATGTATCTCCCTCACAAATAATCTAGGCAGAAAGATAGATAACCTTGATAACTGAAAATTCAACCTTGCAAAAATTCATCTGCTGAATAATAAGATGTAATTTGTACATGCACTTGTTAATTCCATTCAAAGCCCTGGCAGTGATGTTTCGGCGGCTTCAGTGCATTTAAGTAACCTAAATTGTAGATTTCACATTCAAGACTTAAACCGAAACAATAACACATTTAACTAAAATTTAGTAACCAGAAAAGTGATCAGAAAAGGAAAGATTGACGAATGAAATTATTTTTTTATTTTTTTGTAATTGTGGGGGTTTTTTTGTTATCCACTCTTTCTAAAACCCAGTTAGTATTGTATATAAACCCACAATATTTCGTCTCTTAATCTTTCATATTCTTGTTATTTTTAAACCTGAAAAAGTAATTCTTCCTCCTCTTTACCCATTTTGAAACTTTTATCTTTCTTCTTGCACATTTTTTTCTAATGCATGGCAGAAAGCCTGTGGCTGGAATTGACATATAGGGCAAATTTCAGCCTCCATTTCAGCTACAGGCTTCTTGACTATCTGTGAACAAGTGATTTCTATTGTGATCCTGAAAGCCCTTAAATTTAAGCACATGGAGCAAGTGAAGCAGAAGATTGAGTGTTGGCAGGGTGATTGGTAGATGCTGGTTCATTCTACTTGGTGCTCCTGGTAGGATGGGGTCCTATGTGCTTCAAACCTGCAAACTGGGTATAGCTGTTCTTTAACAAAATTAGGTATAGTCCTTCCTAGATCTGAAAGGCCATTGAAGGTATAACAAAACTGTGTCTTTATTAACCATTTTAGGTTGAAAGGAAAGACCGTAGCACCAAACGAATACAGCAGGTTTGCATCTGGACACACTTATGAAACTCTGCGATTCCATCCTATGTCAAGACACCTGAGAGATCCACTGAGTTTTATCTTAATGATTTCTGTTCTGTTTCACATTGTCTGATGCAGATATATCAATGTGCACATATAAAATTTATTTCAAGGGGGTTCTTGCCTTGATAGTACCCTCTAAGATCAAATGTTCCAAAGCCTGAAATGGTCTTATTCCTTGAACTGAGTTCACATTGCTACATTGTTTGGTCCTTTCCACTCTCAAATGTGGGCTGAAGCAATACTTTAATGGAAAAAAAGTAAGAACCCAGGTGGTGTTGGAGATTGATGTTTCAGATGGCAATTACCCCTAGAGATCTCTTCCTTGATTAGTGACTCCACTGGCTTTAGCTGGAAACCCTTCATTCCATTGCCATAAAATAATTCAGACCTCTGAGATGCAAAAGGAACATGTACCTTCTCATATTAACTTGCCTCTAGGTAGTAAACCAAAAATGGGGTAAAAAGGAGAATTATACAGACACTTGTTAAATCCACGTGAAAGCACACAGTCACTCAGGGCAAGACTTTCAAGTTGTTTTCTGTAACTTTCCTTCTGAAGAAACGAGGCGTGTATACCTAGGCTCTGTCTGTAGCAAACTGATAGAGGAAGAAGCCTGCAGAGAAACTTCAAGTCATGTATCTTAAGGAGCTTTTGTAGGAGGGGATGTCTCCATGGCAGAGAGAGCCTATGTGACCAACTTAGACTTGACATCTAGCATTTACACACTTAAGCAGGTGAGATGAAACACATAACTGACTTCCTTAGTTTACCTACAGACGGTACATATCTCTTTATGTATTAACTCAATTGTTAATCCTTTTCCTTTCCAAATGTCATTGATGATTGTCATTATTAAAGATTAGTGTTACATAGTTAAAATTAATGGGAGTTTGTCACTGGCGTTTGAAAAGTTATTATATTCCTGCCCAAATCTGGGTATCTCCTTATCATAAATTGAGGGTATGCATACCTCTTGGATTGTTAGGAACCCTTATTAAAAGAGACTACATTAGGATTCTTTAATGAAGTATGCTTCTCTGTAGAATATCATTATTATTATTATTATTATTATTATTATTATTATTATCTTTAAGGTTACCATTAGTTTTATTATAATTTTAATTTTAACATTCACACTACAGCAACAAGAATTAAAACACTATGTTGAATAGTAGCAATAATCATTGTCAAAATAATAATGATCATTGTATATCATACTAGCAAAGGTGTGAATAACCACTGACAGCAGTAATTAAAATAATTGCACTATGCTAAAACTTAGAGCTGAACCAAGGTGGTACTGAGTAAACTGTCTCTTCTCCAATCCTAGAAGATTTAGATGCTAAATGTCCTTAACGTTCACCAGAGGAAATGATTGACTGAAGAAGACAAAGAAGTGAGCCTTGTGTGGCAGGAGCACGCCCAGCCCCACAAGGGCTAATGATTACTCTTAACATAGCAGCTGACAGCACTTTCATGCCCTTACTTTCATGCTACTGGCAGTGCACTGTGGCTGCTGCATATATGAACCCTGATTGGGTGTAGACCAGCACATACCACCTCTCTTTCAGCAGTGTGAAAAAGGAGGTGGGACCCCTGGTCAACAGATAGGGTTCCCAGCCTCTGGGGAGCCTCGGAAGCATGACCAGTAGATGACCACACTTCAGATCTGACCAGGCTATAAAATGGGGCCCCTGCTGGAGGCACCTTTTGAGTGATTCCCCTCACAGTAGTGGGTCTGTGGTCAGAAGCCCTCCCTTTGGATCAAGATGTTTTCCAAAGTGACTTCCCAAGATTGAGTGTCCTTACTGCCACTTGGTGAGTGAACACTTCTGGACACCCTTGAGTGAGCCCTAACCCCTTTGGATGAGCTATTACATCTTCTGGGTTCCCTTAAGTGAGAGACCTTCCTTCATGCATGGATGAGTGTGTGCGCACTTTGGAATCATCATTCTTATGTGTCATTGTTCTTATGTGTTGTTGGATGGTAATAACTTCCACAGCTGGTACATCGAACCTACAATTTGTTAAATGTTTTCTGAACATTATTTCTGCTACCCCTGTTGTCTCATAGGTTTTGTCTGTTCATATTTGATTACAAATTAAAGTTTGTTTAAGTTTGTTATCTGTGTGAAGTCTTTTTGGGGTGCCTCTGTAACATCTTGGAGAGAAGTTTTTGGACACAAATCAACAAAGTCAGGGAGATTTGCTCAGTTCTTTGCTAGCTGTTACCACAATTAATTAACCAAATATCCAAGGTCTGGGTCAGCCATATGAAAGAAACAGATCCCCGAGATTTTCGAGCACTCTGGTATCCATCAAGATGGATGTCAATGTATAAATGGAATGTATCATTACTATTATTATTGCTGCACATTACAAATAATATTTGTCTAGAATCTTTTCTGAAGGTGACTGACACTGGCACAATCACTGATGTTCTCTGTAATGGGAAAAACAATTATTTTTCAGTCATTTGCCTTCCTGGGAGTGCTACATGCTAAACTACATCCCTTGTTTTTCAATAAAGAGACTCTGTAAGACTTGGTATTTCTGTTGCAAGACTGTCAGACAACAAGGGTGGATCTGCTCCCTTTGCTTGCTGTCTGTGTCACTGTTTTTGGAAGCTATAATCACACTGCAAGCATATAGGTTTGAAAGCGCTCTCTGATGATTTTCCAAAGCCCCTGCTGATGTTCTGGGGAGTCAGATATGTGAAACTCGATGAGGAGCCTCAGGGAATACTAGTGACAATGTGACCTGGATGTCTTTCTAAAAGACTGCTTCTAGCACATCCAGGAAAAAGGCCTCATGCAAGAATTACTTGGTAAAATTTTTTTGCTTGTGTTACATAGGAGGTCAGATTGGATGCTTATTATGGGCTTTTTGAGCCTTAACAAATTATCTCTCTAACTATTTGTCTGCGGTCCCTGGCAGCAAGAAATGCCAGGAGGATATTTTGAGAGAAATTGTACACACGGTTATAAAGGAAGAAATGTGTACCTATTTCCAATATACACACAAAGTTTAAGTACTTACCTGAATTATGTCTGGAATCAAAACCTCTCAGAAGGTCACAATGCTTCTATGCTCTGGTGGAAATATTCTTCCTGTCTCTAGAGCTGTTACCTGGACCTGCTTATTGATGAGCTAGTTCTTCCTTGTCCTTCTAGTCCAACTGAGAGTCCAGGACAGATGGAACAATGTGAAAAAGCCTCGAAAACTTCAGTTAGAGTTCCTTTGACCTAAACGTAGCATGTAAAACATGGTAGCTAAAGCTGAACTCATCATCCTAGGCTCCCCTTCTATCATGGCATAAAATACATTACCTGGAGCAAATTACGGTATGTGAGGGTGAATTTAGACAATTGTGTAGGACTTCCTTCCCATGAATAAAAACATTACAACCATTTATCAGAGAAATATCAGTCTTCATGATTTAGAAGTTGAGTATTCAGGGGAAAAATTACAAAGCCTTCTCTAGAAAGGTAGTGTTGTGTCTTTATTTGCTCTTGAAACAAAGTACATGTCCTGAAGATATTTTCTTGGTATAAAATATTGACATAAAGATACCTGACAGATTAAACCAAGACATTTACATTCATCCTGGANTCAGAGAAATATCAGTCTTCATGATTTAGAAGTTGAGTATTCAGGGGAAAAATTACAAAGCCTTCTCTAGAAAGGTAGTGTTGTGTCTTTATTTGCTCTTGAAACAAAGTACATGTCCTGAAGATATTTTCTTGGTATAAAATATTGACATAAAGATACCTGACAGATTAAACCAAGACATTTACATTCATCCTGGGATGCATCAAAAGAAGCATGGCCAGCAGGTCGAGAGAGGTGGTTCTAACCCTCTACTCTGCTCTGGTGAAACCCCCACTGCATGCAGCTCTGGAGTCCTCAGAACAAGAAGGACATGGACCTGGTGGAACAGGTCCAGCGGAGGGACGCAAAGATGATCAGAGGGATGGAGCACCTCTGCTATGAGGACAGGCTGAGAGAGTTGGGGTTGTTCAGCCTGGAGAAGAGAAGGCTCCGGGGAGACCTTATAGCAGCCTTCCAGTACCTGAAGGGGGCCCTACAGGAAAGATGGGGAGGGACTCTTGATCAGGGAGTGGAGCGATAGGATGAGGGGTAATGTTTTTAAACTGAAAGAGGGGAGATTTAGATTAGATATCAGGAAGAAATTTTTTACTGGGTGGGTTGTGAGAGACTGGAACAGGTTGCCCAGAGAAGCTGTGGA
>VYZM01022833.1:47564-83028 GCA_013398915.1 Dromas ardeola
GCTTTGAGCAGCCTGGTCTAGTGGGAGGTGTCCCAGCCCATGTCAAGGGGGTTGAATCTAGGTGATCTTCAAGGTCCCTTCTAACCTGAACCATTATATGATTCTGTGATTCTATATTCAGATGTTACCTGAACAAAGGGCAGGTCTTTACAGGTCTCTTGATAGATCTTACAGTATAAATTATATAGGGGAGTGGGACTCCCTAAAGACACTGTGAGACCTTGCACGTAGGTCCAGTTTCAGTATTTTTGGATGTTGCATGTTGGATGTTCTCAGAATTTCCTCCGGTTAGGTTAGAGTCAGAGTTTCGTTTATCGCAATACTTTCAGTTCATCTAAAGAAAATCTGAACACTGAGAAGGTCATGTCTTTTTCATATCTATCTGTATATAAAGCCAAGAATTTATTGTTAGTATAATTGAAATCTTACCATTCTTATAATTGTAAGTTCAAATCTAATTATTACAGAAAAAGAATCATTTTGTGCAGAAGAAGTTTCAACAATAATGACAATAGAGTTATGAAGTTATAAAACACTTAAGTTTCACTTTTTTTAGTGGCGTTACATTAACTCTTTTACTGTTCCTCACAGACCCAAGGTCACTGGCTTCATTCTGTTGTAGTGGGGTGTTATGTTGAGTTGTCAAGATCAGGAGTCCTTTGCTGTTTATTGCAGTAATAAATCTATATAAAACTATGGGTTTATAACTAAACTTTGTTAAAAAAACTTAAGAGTTAAAACTGTAGTCAGTTTTAAAAACTAAAACTCAGTACATCTTAAACTGTGTAATTTCCTCTAGTGTATTGGAAAGGGGGAGCAGATTTTCTAATAAAACTCTAATCGTACATGGTTAATTTGTTTAGAGTGTCAGTGTCTTAGGCACTCTGCAGCCACCTATCCTCCTAGTAGATTAAGCTTGTTATTTGGTGTTGAGACAACATTCAGGCCTGGTTTCTGCTTCAAAGAGCTTACTGTCTAAGTGTAGGTACATGACATGGAAATGAGAAGTGACAAGTGAACAAAAGAAACAGCAGGGGAGAGAGGGAGCACAAAAGGATACGGTTTACAGAATTATCATAGAGTTTCTTGAAGGCATGTTTCATCTCACCTAAATTTAGTCATCAAATTATATAGAAGACCATTTCTGCATGAGGTCAATGGAGCTAACCGTCTGATTTAATTTAATTTAGAAATTTATTTTAAAGTGGATGGAAGACTTTCTGGATGTCACTATCTCTCTACTCCAACAATTGAAAGACCCTTGGCTTTTTCTACTCGCCTAGCTTTCAGTTTGTAATGTAGACCATATGGCTAGCTAAGAAAGGATGACAAAGTAAGAAGGCAATGAGAAGGAATTGCCTTAGTGAAAGATCATGGAGGTCCATCTTGTTCTATACACCATTTTAGAAATGTTTTAAAGAATGACACAGATTGATCCCATTCTCCTTTCTTAATACACTTAAAATTAGGACCCTGTCAGCAGTGGCTTTTCTTACCTCAGAACAGTGTTCAGTGAGGAAATTCTCACTCAAGTTCAGCCCTTTGCTTTGACAGATTGCATAAAGAGGGTGCCTCATGCTCCTGAGTAGCGATGCAACCATGCAATAAAGTAATTTAGTATAAAGATAAAGCAAGTGTTTTCTCCTAAACACATTAATGTCCAGTCGTAAACAGCCCCAGAGATCTGGCACAGTGTGGATTTTCAGACTTCAGAGAACTCAACAACTCCAAGTTTGTGCACACCCAGCTGAAGTTTACGTATTACTGAGCTCTTACAAGCTAAACAGACTAGGGTGGCATTGCAGAAACCTTGAAAATTAAGCCTCTGTATTAATCTGTGTTGAATGAAACTTTTTTCCAGGGGCTGGGCAGAAGAAGTAGAAAAATGTGACAGATGCCAAAAATGAAATTTCAATTGTGCTTCTAGACCATGTATTAGAAGTAATTACTGGCTTAATATATGGGCCTGTTTTACTTTGTATAGACATTTTGACATGAAAAAAATCTTGTTTTCATCAGGGAGTCTGCAAGATAAGTTATGATTAGAATGAAAAATATTAGCAGCCTATTCAGACTCTGCAGCCCTTAAAAAGCAGGCATCATACAAGTAATTGAGAACTCTTGGCTGAGACATTCACTTCCTTCTATTGACTGTGTAAGGAGTGCAAACACTTCTAGGCTCCTGAACGTTTCATAGGAAGATACTTAAGGCCTGTAAGTGTCTGAACCAGGGGTGAATTAAGTCTTCCCTGTGGGCATCACTGTCTTTTCAGTATTCAGAAGGTTAGAAGTGTTTCCAAGGTTGTATGCCTATTGTGGGGAAAAGAAGAGGATTGGGACTAAAATTGAATGTGGGCGGTCTGGATATAGCCTGTAGTGACTTCAGAATGGGGGACTGTCTTCCAACATAAGTCTTTGATCTGTGGCTAAAACATCTCTCTTCTGTAAATGTCACCATTCTTTAGTCTGTAAATACCACCTACATGTGATGTAAGGATAGGTTTTAAAATGGACAGATTTAATGCTCCTTTCTAACACAGGGAGTTTATTATCATCTAAAGGACAACATTTCTTTTTTTCTCTTTTTTTTCTTTCTTTAAGCTGCAATGAAAAATGTAGGTGTAAAGCAATACTCTGCCAATGGCCTTTACACATTACATGTAGATGAATTAAAAATAATTGCTGGAAAATCTTTTACTCACATACACAGAATTCAAAGTGAAACCTGTTCACTCACTTCCAAAGGCCTCCACAGTCTATTCACCAGAAATTACACATGCTGACACACTACCCTTAGCGTCTCAGAGTTATTTCTCCACACATTGTGTAAGCACATAGCAGCCTCCACCTTAGAAACTGCATCTAGATATGTACTGGTCAAAAAAACAATCTCAGATCCACTTCTGCACCCTTACACTTAGACTCTACACACAGTCAGAGACATTCAGTAAAACATGCATAGAAACTTTGCCACACTTATTCGACATAGACACACATTAAGGAATTATGCTTAAAGAGCACAGGTTATATATCATTTAAATTTTAAAAATTGAGAGATTTGTTCCTCTTCAGTTTAGACATTCTAGAGGACATTCAAGTACAGAAACATGGAACAAACTTATTGAAAAACAAATGGAAGTAATGGATTTATTTTTTGCTTAGATAGTATTTCCACAAAGCATGTGAAAAAAAAAAATATATTTGATGAGCCAGATATAGCTTTTATTTGAAAATTCTGACAAATTGAAATTTTAAAAATACATTTTTAATTTGAAGCAAATGTCGCTTTTTATCCACTTTTTCAACAACAAAATTTGAAACAAAGAAATTTTGAATTATGGTTTTTATTTGAATAGGCTTTCTGAAAAGGAAAATCCAAAAGTTTTATATGAAAAAGACTTCAAGAAAAAGTTTTTTATTTTCTCCAAAAAAATAAATTACAAAACAGGGCAGCCTAAGTGAAAAGATGGCAATGCAGTTTACTGCTGACAGTCTGAATCCTCCTCTTAACGTATGAGCTCAAAAAGTTCACTAAGGTGTAACCAGCAGGCTTTTCAGCCACACCTCTTGAATATAGAAGACCGCTCTTTATTGTTCTTGATTTGCTCTCCTGTATTTTCTTCAAATATAATTAACTTACCATATCAGATCAATGTGGATCAGAATTCTGCTCTTGGAAACTGCTGTACCACCCTCAAATCAGCTTCTACTGCATATTTCACTCAGTGGTCTTGTTTCTTTCCATGAATGTTTAGAGAAGTCATGATTTTAAATCCTACTGGGAACAAAGTACTAAGATTTAGGAATATAGCTGGAAATATTCAGATTAAATTATTTTTCACTTGAAAATGCTGATACATTGACTTGAAAACCTTGGAGTTCTCGTAAAATTTCTTTTGTGCAAATCCTCTTTGTTCTAGACAGAGTTTCTATGGACTTTCATTCTTTAACAGAGTAGATCAATTTTCCAAATTTGGGGCTAGTAGATGTTCTGGATTTGTTCAGTTTAGTGAGACATTAAGCAATAAACAAATAAAAAATATTGCTTTTATTGCTATGGGTTGCAAGAAAAATATTTGAAATTCAGAAAAAAGTCTGTCTGCACAAATAACCCCTGTATGTTCAGTTCTATTCAGAATTAGAATTTCTACCTGCAGCTCTGCCGACATCTATTTTCTGAGCTTCGGTTTTTTTCTTCTCCGTGACTCAAATTTCTCATTTGTAAAACAGGAATAACTATACTTGTTCTGGTTATACAGAAGATGTAATTACAACTTAATGAGAACTGACAGAATTGCCAATTTCAGCTGGATATGGCTTGAAAGGAGAACTGAAATTGTTAATTTCACATCAAGAAAAAAATCTGGTTTAGATAGTTATGACACATTTGAAACATTTCAATTGACTTTTTATCATTTGTATTATAATGTAGTATGTTATGGAACAGTACTGTATGGTGTGTTATGCAATATTAAAACAAAGAAATAGAAAGTAATTTCAGAAGAAAGAGCCAAAAAGAAAGAAATAGCTTATTTCAACAGTGTCAAAATGTAGTATTTTGAATTATGAGAGTTTTTATTCCATTTTTCTTCAGAACAATATTACATTGAATCTGACCCAATTTTGTAAATTGTTTTATTTCTGAGTGAACTGTACATACCTGATGGGAATATAGTTTTGTCAAAGACTCTTCTAATTCCTTGAAAAGTTCTATGAAATCTAAGAGTGAAAAATGCTATATGAAGACCAAGAATTACTATGATGGGTCTGATCCCAACCAGTATAAAGAAGGGTGACAGTTCAGATAACTTGCTCCTCTCCCTTTACATAGCTATGAAAATACCAAGCACACTCTTGTTTCTTGATCTCTGAAGGAAGGTTGAAAAGATCTGGTCTTGAATCCTGCACCAATTGATACAGAAGAAACATGTGAGCAGCATAAGTAATAGAACCTTGTGCAGTATGGCTTTGTTTCATGGCTGGACTTTCTGATGTCTTGTAAAGTATGAACATTCATTGCAATACTTCCTGTATGTTATTTAAGGGTTGCAAGAAAACTATTTGAAATTGAAGGTCTTATAGCTCCTGTTTCCCATGTGAGCCCTAGTGTGACTATTAAGGATAGATTTCATGATTCTACCCCTCAGATGATGATATGAATTAATAAAATGTCTTCTTTGTTTTCAAACATTATTTTCATGGAACTTAACAGTTGTAAATGCCTTCTGTATTAGTTGTGCACAAAACTGAGTAACAGGTTCACAAGCTGTTGAAGAGGGAGCATTGACACATGGAGAAAAAAAGCCAACAAACTTGCATAGATTGACATAAATACAGAATGTTATTTTATCAGGCTTGTTTACTTAGAAACCAGGCTGGAATATACATAAAGAAAGAATTCTACAAGTTTGAGATATGAGAACCTGTGAATTTTCGAACATCTGTCATGCAAGTTGAACCAAGCCATAGACCAACCTAATACTTAGAGTAAGGTTGAAAGAATAAAATTTTATCAGTTTAAGTTGCATGAGAAATGTCTATGTGTGATTGGAAGTATTTGGATCAATACTTGAGTGAGAGCCTGCGTCATCTGCAGTAAAGCCATTGCCTGAGTGCTCAAAGTAAACACTTGACTCTGCCAGAATGGGATGTGTATTCTAGGAAGTCAAAGTGTAATCTCACAGGGTGAAGCATCATGAAAAATCCAGTAGTTATGAATGAGTGACACTAGCAAGGATAAAACAACAGGGGATCTCAACCCTCCTGCTTCAGGGCATGAATTGTTTAAGAAAGATGAAAGGCATTTTCACCCCTTTTTCCCTGAAGTATAATACTGAACAATTGGTTCTTCTGACTGCATGTCAGAGTCTGTTGCTCTCAAGTATCAAACGCTGACCGTCACTGATGAGAGGGCAGTAGGAGAGTGGGACCCTTGGGTGCTGATTCTTCTTTGCACGCAAAAGCAAGGCACGAAGGCAGATGGAAGCCTCAAAGGTGGGGAAAAGCTGTGTGGCTTCTTCTGGGAGCTGGATGTTGAGACACACAGATCCCTGTGCCTCTAGGTTAAATAAAGTTTTGTCACCCTCAGCCTCTGAAGTGATTAAATTTGTCCCAGTATCATTACAAAATGGAATTAGCAGCAATTCATGGAACCACAGTAGCCTGGGGGTGGTTTTAGCGGATACAGCTACACCACTCTAATAACAAGGGCTGAGAATGACATGTCACAATTACTGTTGGTGTTGGTGTTGATTTACATCAATGCAACAGTTCTATGGCAGCCATCACTCAGTTTTGTGCTGATTTCCTGGCAAGTATTTCTGGGTATGTAAGTGTTACCAAGGCTTTGGGATGCGCTGGTGGGTCATGGAGAGAGATCCATCATTTTGTGAAGGCAATAATGCACTGAAATCAGACATTAGAAAGAAGGTTTTTGACAATCGGCTTTCAAATGGGAGAACTGAGGATAGAAAAGAATGACTAAAAACCTTAACACTTTTAAAAGAAAAGCAAACCCCTTTTAAAAGTATTGTCTAATGTTATATTTATATTGGGAAGATATAGTACTTGATGATTCTATGAGTCCTCTTCAAGTTTCTGTGTTTCTGAGAAGAAAGACAAACCACACTTTCATTTCTGCTTTGTTTAACTGTGTCAGTCATAAATGGACCCTCTTAGTTCTTTATTTGTTCTCTTTTTTTTTTTGACAATAGAAAGTATTAGAAATTGAGCTGATCGTTTATGTCATTTTTTTGGTTTGTTTTTTTTTTTTGATACACCAAACCATAAAATCCATCAGACTTAGTGTCAGAATAAAATACTTTCTTGACGCAAATCAAGGCCAAGTTCCTAGTGAACGTTAAGTGAGCTTTAGTTAATCTTTTGTCTTAGATAGAAACAGTACACACACTGATTTCCTTTCCCCAACCCAAGGTAAATACCCATCCAGTCATTGCAGCAGCTAAGAAACAGGTAAAGGTTGTGTTGATGGAGACAAAAGCTGTGGCTGGTATGCATGTCAACAGACATAAGGATTCCAAAGCTCTGATTAAAATGAATTTAATACCAACAAAGAAACAAAACAAATGAGCATGAAGAGAGTGGCATAATTTTTTCATTTCCAACAAGATTTTAATTAAAACCAAGAAATCCTTCCAATTCTTCCTACCTGCCTCTCCTCCTATTCTGTTTCTACACTCATTTGAAACTAGATGCTTCCTTTCTCTTAATCTCTAGTTTCACTATATCAGTGCAGCATACAGGAGAGTGGAAAAATCTGTTAGATATCCCAGACCTTTTATATCATACTCTGAAGAACAGAATCAAATGTGACCTTTGAAATGTTTGTAGAATTCATTGTGTAGAAGCCTTTCTTTTTTTTTTTTTTTTAACATGAAATATCCTGAAAACCTTGTTTCTCTTACCGGAAGTAAATTCTCACTGAGCAGAATTAAATTAAATGATCCTTCTTTTGGCAAACTGAATATAGTTCCAGATTGGCTGAGAAACAGAATTGCAGGCGTGAGAATTGAAATTATTCCTTAGCATGGGAACACCAATCTAAAATATTTAATTTTATTTAATTTTACTTTATAATCCTTTAACAACCTTCTTATTGCCTCCCTGCTTGAGCTCTGAATTTAAACTTAGTTGGGAGAAGTGTTACAAAAACACAGCAGCTTTAAAATTCTTCCTAAGACCCTGTGTAACCTCTCAAGTCCAATGTTATAATTGTCTGAGCACTTAGATTTTTTTTCCTTTGCAGCTTTCTTGAGCTGACATAAAGGTTGACAAGCCTGGTGACATAATGGCTATTATTTCGAGTAGTTTCTAAACAATATCAATTTTGTGCCCTTCTGCTTTCAATAAAATTATAGGTTTCTTTATTTTTTATGAAACAATGGCTCTCAGCTCCCGTGCTATATTTCCCAGGCAAATTTCCGATGAGACTGCCATGACTTGCTATTAATGCAATTATTGCTGTTGACGTCAATGGAAGCATTGGCTATGCTGAGGTCTCCATCCATGGTGTCACTTGTGAGGACAGAGTTATAAACGCTATCTTGTTATTTAGCCTGGCTGTGTAAACCAAATAAATAAATAAATACAAATACTATGAAATAAAATAAGCTGCTAATTCCAGATACATTCAGATAAGTAAGAGCAATATTTATAGAAATGCACTGGTGAGAGATCAGCTGTGAATGTGAACAAGGAGCTGATAAATTCTCATTACCTTCTTCGGGCTGACAACTGAAATGACCTGCTAGGCATCCACTGGAAATTCAATCAGGTACCTGCAAATAGCAGACATCCCCTGCAAAAATCCAACATGTGTAGGGTTTCACTTAGTGTTTAGGTGTTCCGTCCCTGTTCAATCAGGAGTGGAGGAGGCCTGTCAAGATTTCAAGCTTGTCTAAGGCACAAGGAAACTTTAAAGGGCCTGCTTTTTCCCTTTTTCACCCTACTCCATCCTACTGTGAAGTTTGTGTGTCTTCGTTTCTAATAAGGGAATCAAAACTTACCTTTTTTTTTCTTTTTTTTTTTTTTTTGACAAAACTTCATTTTTAATGTCCTTTAGCACCAGCCAAAAATAGCTCATGATTATAGGGCAGGAGGATATTGGCTCCACTCAGATGATGTTGGCTCCTCTCATATGAGTTTGCAAATACTTAAACTGAAGGAGGAAGTGACAACCATGTTGGTAATAGGCACAAAGTTTTATGTGGCCTTAGGAACTTTGAGCTGGCTCCACCAATACTGGAGGAACTGCCTCTCAAGTCACAAATCTCTCTCTAGCTCTCAACTCATGTTCTGAAAAGCCCCAAACCCTCTTACTGAAACTCATTAATATGCTTCTGCTCAGTCCTAAAAATTTGCCCCAGATTCCCAGTAAACTTACTTACCTCCTTCTCTGAGATCTCAGTGGTTTTCTTTTATTGGATTGCATCACATATGGGCTAAAATAGGCTTCTTTTAGGGAAGAAGGAAGGACTAGTATAGTCTAAGTCCGCATCCATCCAGGGGTTGAGAAGATATCTACGACAATCCCAAAACAATGGTAGGCAACTCTGAAAAGAGAAAGAGAGAGGTTGAGCGACACTTTTATAATCAAAAAAGTGAAATCAAAGTATAGAGAGTATTAATGCAATTCAGAGAGCATTTGGGAGAATTTCCCACAAATATGACAAGACTTGTCCAAGGAACATAAATGCCAAATTGGATCAAGTTGCTGAAAGGCTCCAGGAATGATCTAGGAGAGGAGAACTTATTTTATTAAATTAAAATTATTTGTTTAGATCAGCAGAATGAAAACAGAGAGGGAAAAAACTGTTCCCTGTTAAAGAAATAAACACTATCATAGTAGTTCAGTTAGTTATACTAATGTCCTGGTAAGCTGAGGTATTTAATATAAACAACTAACCAAAGATATTTCTGATAGAAGTTAAAGAAATTGCTAACCATCACAGAGAAGTGTTATTCTGGAATAGCCTTCTAGCAGGAATAGTGAGTGCAAATGACCTAGGTAATCTGAGATTTCTTTGTTATTTTTTGCTTGCTGGCTTTTTTATTTATTTATTTTTTTTTTTAAGATTAAGACTGGGACCAGTTTGTTACTGACATTATATACCTTAGTTTCCTGTGACAACAGGGGACTGAATTCTGTGAGTTATCCCTTTCCATTGTGTGTGTTCTTATGCATTATAGTGATATATACCATTACAACAAACAAACAAGAAACTCAAACATATCCTTGGTAGAATGGATATATGTTTACACTCAGAAATTTTGCAAATGAGACATATCCAAATGCACACGATTAAGAGCACTGCAGTACCTTTTACCTGGTTAAATCAACTATATATAATAGAACCTTGAATTCATTCAGGCAAGCAAAATGATGCTTATGAATTTTATCTGAATTTTCTGCTCCGGATCCTCACTCTTGAACATATCTTAATAATTTAGTTGAACAACAGATTTGTCTGCGTATGACTATTTAGCAATGCATTCTATTCTACTAAGTAGTCATTAGGCTGCCTGCCCTAATGACTATGATACAGATGTAGAATTCAAGCAACCTGGGTTTTATTCTGTCATTAATTCAATGCACAATTTTTGGACAAGTCACTCTCTTACAATGAGAACTTGCATAACTATGGCTTATTCTGTGATATAGGTGGATGACAGCTGTCATGTGCATCCAGCCACTCTTACCCTTGAAAAGTGCTGGTTTCTCTCCATTAGATATAACAGGAGCATAGACTGCTGGTAAGACTTACACATCTAACTTTTAGACACTTAAATTAGATCAATAATTCTGACTGTATATTTCAAAAGGGATATTTGCATTAAGAAGCAGTAATTCATAACCTCAAATCCTGCAGTGCAAATAGTGTCTAATTTGGAAAAAAAAAAAGAAAAAAGAAAAAACAAAGAAAAAACATTCAGAAACTCAACTAAATTAGAAAAAAATCCCTAGGGAAGTCCAAAGAAAAGCAAAGCAGAGAGTAATGCTAAGGTCAAGGACTCTAGCTGGAATATCATCCATCAGATAAAATGAATGATCCATAACATTACCGACCACAGATATGGAGAAATTTTGAGTTTTCGAACAGGTTCTCACCCTTCCTTTTATACAGGTAGATCCATATATAATTTAAAATAAATATTTTGTCTTTAGGTTGCTGTGGTTACTCCAACAGATTTTAATGCTCCGCCTTTCTCTGAAACCCTTTTTTCCCAATATCATTGTCCAGGCTGAACACAAATTACTGGGGGATTACATACTTGTCATCCTCAGAAATGGTCCAACCATGCTGCAACAGGAGCTTTTAATAGTGGTACAACACTACCTGAGTCATAGTTTCCATGCCTTAGTATCCCAATTGACCATAAATAATAAGGATCTTCCTCAGAAAAGGATTTTGGAAATAAATTAGAGCCTTTGACTGATTATTTTTCTTAATGGAGAAGATGTGGTTCTTTAAAAGGGACTAGTGATAAGGGGAAAGCAAATGCGTCGTTTCAGGCAGCATAATCTTGTTGGGCAAAGTGAAAGATGTCCAAATTGCTACTAAGGTCAAGCTCGTTTATCTTTAACTTTACACCATAAGTTTATTTCACACATTATCCAAAACAAACAAGACAGACCAAAAATGCAGGACAACTTGAGATCCAATCAGTTTTGTTCTTCTCCAGAATTAGTAGATTCATATACTGCCTACATTGATTAAGTACATAAAAAATTTTTGTTGAGTGAACTGGAAAAATTGTTAAGGCTTGACAAAAAATTTAATGCCTTTAGGAGATTCTGTTCCATGGACAGTCCCACTCTTTTCTGCATGCAAGCTTCTCTCACATGAAGACAAAATAGAGACAAAACCCCAAACAACAACAAAAACCCTCAGCACCTTCTCTGATCTAAAATCACCAAGTCGCATGAGTCATATCAGTAACTTGATCAGATTCATATCAGAAGTTTGGGCAAAGTGAAATGTTTTCAAAGAATTCCCCTAACTCCAGAGGACGTTTTTTTAGCTCAAACTGTGATAGAAGAGTGACAGTAAAATTGAGATCCTAAAAGCCTGACTGGAAAGACAAGAACACCTGTTTCAGTCCCCACAGCAAAAAGGAAAGGATATTGTAATATCAAGAGATGACATATTTGAAGGTTGCATTTTCCTCAGTTCATTTCCATGATGTTGGACTCGCCCTCTGTGACAAGGTCTGAAGAAGATGTAGTTTATGAGGGTGGTTCAAGTGTGATAAAGAAGCTGCAAGTTGAGGATGTGAAGGGTTAGGTGCCCTTGAGGAGTGGATGGGCTCGAGTGCTCTGCAAGGATTAATGTTATTAAATTGAATTATTATTATTAGCACTTGTATAACATAGGAAATGGATGAGGAAAAGAAGAGAAAAAATACACATGAGCAAAAGTGAAATTAAAATGTTGCACAGAAAATATTGCAAGAAAACTTCTAATACTGTGTAAATATAAATATATATGTAATGTATGCTTAAAAAATAAAGTTGAAGAAAACACCAGCATGCCAGATAATCTTGATACCTCCTTCAGACTGTGCCTTAATATCTGTTAATAATATCTTAATATTTCTGTGAGTCCACCAAATTATGCAGTAACCTGCCTTCCCACAAATGCCTCCTTTACCCCTTGTAGCTAGGAGCAACATTATGTGTCCCACTGAACAATCTTCAATGGGAGTCAGCAGGCACTTGCTAATATAGGGCAATTGTGGTAGCCAGTTTATGGAGATAGATAATGCTACATCTATATTTATATAAATAAATAAACATTTCCTATAAGTGTCTCTGAGTGCACGTGTGTGTATATGTGTATACATATATATGTGATTGTGCGTGTATGTGAGTACATACAAGGAAATATATATATATACATATATTCAGGAAAGAACAGCTCTGCTTGGATCTGTTAAAGGATAAATGCACTCTATTAAATAGCAATCCCACTGTTTCTATCAGAAACTCAGTCATGCAATAACCTTAAGATATTAGATCTTGTCATTTCCCACCTCTTTTTTACTCTGCAGTCTAAGCTGTTTGGTCCATAATTTGTATCTTTTTGATGCTTTTTTATCACTTATGTTTCCAACGAAGAAGAGGCAGAGGAAGGGATCTACTATTAACAATGGCTTTGATGAACCTTGCTAGCATGTACACCAGAAGATAACATTCCAAATTGCATGTCATGGGAAAGGATTGATGGGGTAGTGTCATGGTTTCGGCTGGGATGGAGTTTACTTTCTTGTTGGCAGCTGGTGTGGTGCAGTATTTTTGATTTGGGGTGGGAGAGATGTTGATGGCATACTGATGTGTTTGGTTGTTGCTAAGCAGCCAAGGCCTTTTCTGCTTCTCACGCTGCCCCACCAGCAAGTAGGCTGAAAATGCACAAAAAGTTGGGAGGAGACATATCCGGGACAGCTGACCCAAAGTGACCAAAGGGATGTTCCATGCCATACGACATCAAGCTCAGTATATAAAGCTGGGGGAAGAAGACGGAAAGGTGGGACTTTCGGAGGTATGACATTTTGTCTTCTCCAGTAACCGTTACACATGATGGAGTTCTGCTTTCCTGGAGATGGCTGAACATCTGCCTGCTGATAGGAAGCTGTGAATGAATTCCTTTTTTTGCTTTTCTTGCATGCGCAGCTTTTGCTTTACTTATTAAACTGTCTTTATCTCAACCCACAAGTTTTCCTTATTTTTTCCATTTCTTCTCCCCATCCCACTGAGGTGGAGGGGGGAAAGTGAGCGATTGGCTGCATGGTCCTAGTTGCCTTCTGGGGTTAAACCATGACAGGTAGGAATGAAAAGAGAAGTCTGTGCAATCATTATGTCTATACATAAAGTAGGTGGTGGAAACTGTTAGAAGACAACGACGCTTTTGCAGACTCTTCTTAACTAACCTTCAGGGTTTTGGACTTAAAGTCATAATAAACATAGCTCCTAGCTTCCTTTCTGGAACTGGTTCATGTTTGACAAAAAACAGAAAACATAAAGCTCAAGCTCTGCTTCGAGTTCATGCAAAATGTATTGATGAATAACTGGTACCCAGACTCACACCTGCAGATTCTGGGAACAAATAGTTCCTACAGTTTCCTACAAGTACAATGAATGTATGTGTTAGTTTAACCCGAGCTAGAAACTAAGCACCACACAGCCGCTTACTCACTGTCCCCCAGTGGGATGGAAAAGAGAATCAGAAGGACAAAAGTGAGAAAACTTGTGTGTTGAGATAAGGAGAGTTTAAGAAGTAAAGCAAAAGCCACATGAACAAATAAAGCAAAATGAGTTCATTCACCATTTCCCATTGGCAAGCAGGTGTTTAGAACCATCTCCAGCAAAACAGGGTTCCATCATGCATAAGGTTACTTGGCAAGACAAAATGCCATAACTCTGAGCATCGCTACTTCCTTTTTCTTCCCCCAGCTTTTATTGCTGAGCATGTCATCATATGATTTGGAATATCCCTTCGGTCAGTTAGGGTCAGCTGTCCCTGCTGTGTCTCCTCCTGACTTCTGTGCACCCCCAGCCTACTTGCTGGTGGGGTGGTGTGAGAAGCAGAAAAGGCCTTGAAGCTGTGTAAGCACTGCTCAGCAGTA
The DNA here is from genome assembly GCA_013398915.1 of Dromas ardeola. NCBI lineage: Eukaryota > Metazoa > Chordata > Aves > Charadriiformes > Dromadidae > Dromas > Dromas ardeola. The sequence continues at coordinate 61,707 of VYZM01022833.1, forward strand.
ACTAAAACATCCCTGTATTATCAACACTGTTTTCAGTACAAAGCCAAAACATAGCCCCATACCAGCTGCTACAGAAAAAAATTAACTCTGTCCCCATATAAACCAGCACAAAGTACCACTACTTTTAAGTGTAACTTTTAAGTGGTGACACTGATGATGATATCTAAGTAAAATCATTTTGGGTAGCTCATGTTTTGTCTTAAGTATCTGTATGTCAAGCACTTCTGTAATTTTGACCAGTTTTCTCTTCATTGATTCGCAGGAAGAAATTTTTCACTGTGAGGATGACGTGACACTGGAACGGGTTGCCCAGGGAAATTGTGGATACCCCATCCCTGGAGGTGTTCAAGGCCAGGTTGGATGGGGCTTTGAGCAACCTGGTCTAGTGGGAGGCCTGCCTGCCCGTGGCAGGGGGGTTGGAACTAAATGACCTTTAAGGTCCCTTCCAACCTAAACTATTCTATGATTCTATAATTCTATGATCCTTATAATGGTTATTTAATAAGAGCATATCTTAGAGAATATCTCATCTTTGTCACAGCTCACATTCCCACCGTGTCCTTGTTATGGTGTTCCCCACAAATATCGGTGGTTTACTTTTCCAAAACTTGTTTGCCAAAGAGCTAAAGGGATGATTAGACCAATGTGCCATTCGGAATCACTGCTAGCCATGGACAGTACCAAGGAGCTCTCACCCTCGACTTACCAACAAGTGGGGGAAGTCTTAGCATTGTGCACAGCATCAGATCATTCTACAGCAACAGCAGATCTGACAGCCCTGTATGCATGAGGTCCTCCATGCCATAATAAGGCCTGGAGGCCTAATTAGAACAGTGTGCATTTCTGCTGGCTAAATACATCAGAAACCTAAAAGGAAATTGCCAGGAAAAAAAACAGACCAAAACAAACAAACAAAAAAAAAAAAACCAAACCACTCTCCCCACCCCCCTTTTCTTTTCAGGAAAGCACTTAAAAAAAAAAAAAAAAAAGTATTAATAAAACTAGACTGCTTGAACTGACAATGCCAGATGGGTCGAAAATCAGGACAAGGGACAGACAGTGAATGAAAGAAAAAGAGGGTGACAGGTAAATGAGAATGATACAACTCCCATTAAAGCTAATTGGATACAGTCCATGGTGTGCTTGGCTTATTTAGCCCAACCTAAGTCTATTCCAAAGGAAAAGTTCACACTGAGGAAAATCAAAGCCAGAAGACCAATTGTCCCCAATCACATTCCAAAGTTTGAGAGTCCATTTGTCACAGCTCACTCTTTTTCTGTGCATGCTCATGTCTTCATGAATTAATGCAGGCTTACATATGAAAATCAATGTTTCTTACACATATAAACACTGCAGATCTGAATCAATCTCTCAAAGCCAAAGAGGGTTAAATATTTAAACAAGCTATGTATTGAAATGCATTTTTAATGCCATGAAGTCATTCTGATGAAAGATTACTCAAGAGCCTTCATTACTGAGTTTAGAGAGTAATGTGGTATTATTGGAACAGATGGCACAGCTGTGTGCAGCCTCAGCCTCAGCCCTCCCCCCCTGGGGTAAATCCAAGTGCCACTCCTGTGCAAAGTCATCCGCTGTCAGCCAATGGACAGAATGGATGGATGTCTGCGTCTAGCTTGCACGTCCATACATGACAGCCAGGATGGCTAAAGTCTTTAAGAACGGGGTCCTTAAAGAGAACGGTGCTTTCTGTAATCCCTTGTTTCCTACGTTCAGTGGAAGGCAGGGAGGAGAAGAGGGAAGCAACGCTGCAAGCATTGAGAATGAACTTGCTGTGCTGCTCTGTGACTTAATTGCTAGGATTATGTGGTATCATTATGTCAACTGCAATTGTCTCAGTTAATTTCAAGCTGGCATCTCCCCCACCCCCACCCTGCTTTTCTTTCTTCCCTCCCCCTTGCTGAGTGAATGAGTGAGTGTGGGTGTTGGGAGAGTGGCAAAGAGAGGGGAGAACCATCCGGACACATTTTGATAATTATTAATTAAAAAAGACAAAGGAAGAAACAGGCAAGTGTGAAGTCAGGGTCTGTGCTGTGGCAGTTCAAGAAAGGATTAGCTGCATGGCTATTAACACTGTCACAGCTGAGGGGAAGAAGAGCCTCACACCTCAGGAGAGTATTTCTGGAGCTTTCCCTTGCATTGAGTTTTCAGTTAGATACAGGTACAAAGAATGCCAGTTTATGATTAAGGTCCTGGCTTCTAGATTTGTACAACAGGACCAGATAAATCACATTCCCTTTAGTCTGTATTTGCAATATGGCATACAAAAAGGGTGCACAAAGCCTCAAGATGCCCCTCTCCTCATCTTGCACTGGTGTAATTCAGTTGGTTTCTGTGGAAACATTTCTAGTTTATGTGTGCACCTCTTTATCCACCTAGTGAATAGGCTGAGCATTCTGAAAGGTTAATATTACAGCTACTTAACAACATTCAGACAGGCTGCATAGTATATTGGAATTTAAGCCAGAATCCAGATTAAAGAAGAGGTGTGTTTGGGCAGTGTCTGCTGGAGAACTATTGGCCTGGTAAGCTCCATCAAAGAATCCTCCCATAGATTTAAGCATCTTCAGATAGCTGAAGTACCTACATGGGTGCTGAATATCCAGGATGGAATCAACATGTTAATTTTTAGTTCCAGAAACTAGCTGTAAAGATACAGAGACTTTAGTGATGCCCATTATGTTCTGCGGTTCTTCCAGATGTTTCCTTTCTGATACCAAAAATATCTCTCTCCTTATTTAAACCGTCTTTCTACAGCTCTGGTGATGCTCTTTCTCTATCCAAGTCTTTTTCTGAGTAAAAGTGGCAAGGATGGAATTTAATATTCTAGGAGAGATCACATAAATGACTTGTATAACATTAGCTCTTCCTTACCACTACTAGAGAATATTCATTTCACATCTGTTAGGTGTGCATTTACTTTTTCCATAGGCACATGCATGTTTCAAAGTCAAATTGTAATCAAATAAGACAAGCAAGTCTTTTTCTTCCTTTGGAGTTTACCAAATAATTAAATTCCTGTCTTTTTGTAAAGTTTTAATTTGTTAATCCTTCAGCATACAATCTTTTATCCAATGTTACTTCTATTACTTCACTTTCTGAGGCTATCTCTTTCTTTTTGGATCGTAAATAGCAATTTTTCTGCTTTGGCATTCCCTCTTAATTGTACATTCCTAGGAAATATCTTTACCTTTACTTTGCTGTCCGTGCAAGGTCCTGCACATGGGTCGCGTCATTCCCAAACTCAAATACAGACTGGGTGGAGAATAGATTGAAAACAGCCCTGAGGTGCAGGACTTGGGGGTGCTGGTGGTTGATGAGAAGTTCAACATGACCTGGTAATGTGCGCTCACAGCCCTGAAAGCCAGCCACATCCTAGGCTGCATCAAAAGAAACATGGCCACTAGGTCCAGGGAGGGGATTCTGCCCTTCTACTCTGCTCTTGTGAGACACCACCCGGAGTATTGCATCCAGCTCTGGGGCCCCCAACATAAGAAGGACATGGACCTGTTGAAGTGAGTCCAGAGCAGGGCCACGAAGAAGATCCGAGGGCTGGAGCCCCTCTGCTACGAGGACAGGCTGAGAGAGTTGGGGTTGTTCAGCCTGCAGAAGAGAAGGCTCCAGGGAGACCTTATAGCAGCCTTCCAGTACCTGAAGGGGGCCTACAGGAAAGATGGGTAGGGACTTTTCATCAGGGAGTGGAGCGACAGGACAACGGGTAACAGTTTTAAACTGAAACAGGGAAAATTTAGACTAGGTATTAGGAAGAAATTATTTACCGTGAGGGTGCTGAGACACTGGAACGGGTTGCCCAGGGAAATTGTGGATGCCCCATCCCTGGAGGTGTTCAAGGCCAGGCTGGATGGGGTTTTGAGCAACCTGGTCTAGTGGGAGGTGTCCCTGGCCATGGCAGGGGGTTGGAACTAGATCATCTTCAAGGTGCCTTCCAACTCTTACCGTTCTATTAATTATCAAAATCAATTATAATTATTAAAAACCACAAAAACAATTCTTGCTCTGTTAAAGTACTTAAACTAAGATTTCAGAAATATCAGACAAGTAAGTAAAGCATCAAATGAGGTTCAGAGAGAGGGAAATACATTACAATAACAAAAAGGATTTGCCTAATTTAAATCCTTTGCTTGTCTAAGTGGTTATAAATAACACCAGATTTAGGAATCCAATACAGGTAGATTTATACTAGCAGCTTGGGTTGCCAAATGTAAAGTAACATTATATCTGGTTATATCTGGTAAGTACCTAAAATTTGTATTCTTTTTGCATTCAGATTGCTAGGTAATGTCACTTAATTTTCACTTCACCAAAGAAAGTTATGTTACCTAACTTTTCATTTGGATTAGGCTAAGAATATATGAGCAAATAGTTACATTGCTCAGCTGACAAGCAATAACTTCTCAAACTGCCACAGTTCTATTGATCTCTAAACAATACTAGATGGCAGTGATTTGTAGGCATCACAGAAAAGGTAGAGTTTTAAGTGGGGATTTATAAAAGGACACAGAGGTGGCAATGTAGATTTTGATTTTCAGGATTCTACAGCAGTGAATATTTGATCTCAGGAAGGACAGTATTTATAAGGAAAAAAGAAAGTAGACTTTTTTTTTTTATGTTTGAGGAATTATTCAAGCTCTTTGGAACATGGGAATTTGCAAACTGGTTTAGAAAAAAGGGCTGTTGAGCCCTGCCTTGGACAAAATCTAACATTTTCCATTCAGATAATTTTGCAGCACTGTTCCTGGAGCTGCCCAAAGAGATATAGTCTCATTCTCGAATGCAAACTTGCAGAATGTTGCTGGTAAATTTAAAATAAGAACCTAATCCAAATGTTATGCAAGTGTACTTTAATTTTTCCACTTGCTTTATGTGGTTTTAAATCAATGGCATTTCCTAGAAATCAAAAGGCTATACGGGAGATTAAAGAAAATGGAAGGATTCAAACTAAAATACAGCACTCAGAGCTGTGATGATCATCAGACATTTTAATGGCCTTAACAATTGCTGCAATTTGTGTTGAACTGAACTGCCAGGCAGACATGGAAACAAGTTTAGAAGGTTCTACTTTGCTAAAAGAACTCTCTATTAACAGGGTAAGATATCACTGGAAATGGAGGCATCATGCGAATTGAAGCATCTTTGCAAAGCAAAGCAACTCTCTACGGTGATTTACATGCTTTATCTTCACATTCATTGTAGGTTTTCCTTATTTTCCCTGCACATTCTCATGAAAACAAACAACCACAAAGACCATGGCTCCATGGCTTGCTGGAGAGAGTCTTGTGCAGCAGCTGGTAATGCTCCCAGCTGACTGTTTCTGAGCTAAATCTGACCCAAAAGCTCCTCACTGCAATAGCTCGGTACCTAGAAAATTACATATTATCTTGGTTACTGCAGTGTGTTAATGTAACACAGCTTCTGTACCTGTGATGGTTTACGTCTTTTAAGTTTCAAGCAGGGGGTCTGCCCATGGAGACATGCCCACATTTATGGAACTGCTTCAAACCATCTTTAATTTCCAGAAGTGCTCTCTTCAGATTTCCAGTTTATTTATGTGGCTTCCATTCCATTTACAAGGCTGCAAGCATTAGTATAAAGAAGCTGGCAAGCAGAAACCTTTTTTGGCTGGAAAGGTAATGGAATTTTGCTCAGTTATTTTACCAGGAACAGAGGATGATTAGCACTAATTACAGCTTGAGATTCTGAGCAAAATTTGGAGTAAAAATGCAAGATGTCCTTTAAAAATAACTATTGCAGTAACAACGTTATTTGTCTTGAAGCAAACAAACCAAAAAGGCTTTCTGTTTACTGGACTTTTTTTTTTTTTTTACGTGTCATTTCATAATATGCTTGAACTTCATAGAAACTGATTCATATTTGGAATCATAGAATTGTCTAGGTTGGAAGGGACTTTGTTCTGTTGCTTGGGGTTCAAGCTCACCAGTAATTTCAGAAAGAATTGAACAGCATTGGGCAGGCAGCAGAGAGAAACAGAATTGCTAAACAGTGTAACCATACGTATTTATCTATTTAAGAAGGAACTAGAAGAAAACAAGCTAATTTTCCTAATGCTTACTGAGGGACGTAGTCAGAAACATATCTGCCCCACAGACACAGTGATTGACCCATAAGATACTCACCTTGTTTTATTGCTCCTGTATGTGATACTAACAGTATTCTACTAAACTGAAAAATACTTAACCTGCAGTGTAAATAACAGAGAAGCAGACACTATCCTTTAAAACAGCAGTGGCAGCCCTGCTCACAGCATGGAGGCCTGAGCAGCTGCAGGTGTGCAATAGAGAGAGGTGACTCTGAAATCCAAAATTGCTACAGATTCGCTATAGCAGCATATAGGAGTTTATATCTTGTGAGGATGTTCTATCTACACACCAAAGAGTCTGTGAATGGCAGCCATCAAGGACAGGTATCTGACTTTTATTAAGGAAGACAGAGCTTTTAAACTGGAAGTGCCCTAATGGACTACAGTTGCAGCTGTGCTTCTGTGTGGAATGAGCAGAACTGTCTCACAAAGGGGGATGGCTACTTTTTTCACATTCAGAAGGACATTTCCAGTTAAAATCCATACATTTTAAAATCAGTGCTTCAAAAGTTTATGTATAATTTTTCTAATATGTTATTTGACTTTTTAAAATGCTATAATCAAAACAGGCACTTCCATCTCATTGGCAGTTGATGACAGAACTCACCCTTTCCCATTCAATATCTTCAGCTTGAGTTGTATAAAAAAGGAAACCCTAAAATTCCAATCTTTTCACTGCCTATGTGTTCTGTCCCATTACAGCCTCCCCCCACTAATATCCCATATTTTTTCCCTTAATTTCTTCTGTAATAGAAAATAAACTCTTCAAGGCTGGGGTTTTTTTCTTAATCAATGACTCTCAGGTGCTGGGACCCTGAAGCAATACTTCTGGCACATGGGGCAAACAGATGTTTTTGCAAGTGAGGCCTTGAGTAATTCCAAGAAAATATTCCTGCAGGTGAAACTGAAAAGTGTCTCTTGTGTTAGAACAAGAATATCTACAGCAGTGGCTCTCAACCTTGGAGAACTGGAGTGCCACTTCATCACTGAATAGAGCCACATGCTAATTATCCTGCTACTGCATTATGCTGTTGCATAATTTTTGAGTCACTATGAAAAACCATTGTATGGTGATTTAACATGTCATGAGGTCCAGGATGAAAAATCTGTAGAAGCAAAAAATAAGATTAAGAAAATGGTGGTTCTACCCGGGTACTTATACAGCACGTGCAGTAAATCAACATCATTGTATTTTGCATTTTCAGTTTCTAAGCCCTTCACTGCCTTTTGATAGGAGCCTTCTTCAAACTGCTTTCAAGTCAGTGGAAAGTTCCTGATGGTGTACGCCAGTTTTGATTGAACATTAAAAGAGTTAAAATAGCATAAAACACTGTGAACTTCAGTCTGAATATCTAATTACTGTTTTGTTTTTATACCAGTGATTTGGTATAATCATTGTTATACCATGATATATGCTGTGTCTACGTTGGAAGGGACTTTGTTCTGTCACTTGGGGTTCAAGCTCACCAGTAATTTCAGAAAGAATTGAACAGCATTGGGCAGGCAGCAGAGAGAAACTGCCGTGTCAGAAACATGCTTTTGTTGCTTTCTTCCTAAGGCACTACGGCTTACATGGTCACACTGTCTGTGTGATACTGAACTGGTCCATGTCTCCACAATATCACTGAACCCTCTGGCCAATTTCAATCAAATTTGACAGAAAATGTAGAAATCTGAGAGACAGTTCAGATCCTACAAATGCTATGAGGAAAGGCAATGAGTATAAAATATTTTTTTTTTCTTTATTAGTTACTGAAAGAAGAGCGTAATGTGAATTCCCTCCATATAAACCACCCAGGAATCTGGGTGAGAGAGACACAGAAAAGGAGGGAGGGACAGATGCCATGAGACCTGAAATGAAAAACAAAGCTTCATTTCAACATTAACCCTCATCCAATGCCCACAAAACTATGTATGAAATACAAAATCATACATAACCCACCCTCACCCAATCTTTTGTTCACAGGACGTGTTCTTTGAGCACCATTTCGCACAAGGGATACTTTTGAGCACAAAACATATATAAGAAATATAATATAAAAATAGTAGAGAAGAGAGTTCTTATGGGGCAAGTGGTGGAAGTAATTTAATGCCATTGTTTGGACTGAATCTGAAGGGCCTACAAGTCAGATACATGGTGCAAAGAAAGGAAAAAGTAAGTCAATGTCAAAGGTCTGCCAGTCTTTCCTACCAGTGAGGGGCAAAATCAGGGGGCTGAGGACTGCCTCTAATGGCTTCTGGCCTGGCACAGAGGCCAAACTCATCTCATTTACTTTCTGAGATATATTGAGTAGGGTTACAGGTTCTCTGTACAAACAATAAAAGAGTTCCCCTAAAAGGCAAAGCATCCTTTCTATTTGCTTCTGGGAGAGGTGTTCCACTTAATGGCAGCCCGTAGTATCCCTTGCTATGGAAGTGTGGTGTAGTAGGTTGGACTAAAGCAATTGTGACGGCTTCCAGATTGACCTTAAATCCTAGCTCTACTCACATACAGATTTTAAGGTGGTTAATACGTTACAATTCATAGGATATAACAGAATGAGACAACGGGAGATAATCCTAGGGTGAGATCTCATCTAACAAGATTTATGAAGATTAAAAAGTAATTGTACCCATGTGGCTAGTCTACTAGCTGAGGTAAAGCTGGTAGATCACTGGCACTGAGCTACGTGGACATAACAGATCTAATCACCACAATATCAGATGCTTTTGTGTCATATTCTACTGCCTGTTATATGCATCCCCAGAGAAACAGTCTCAAAATGAGCTCTGAAGTCAGGTGTGACCATTGTAGTAAGGCTTGCTGAAAAACACAAACTACAGAAATACACTAAATCAACACTCATTTAAATTAAGTGATTTATTTTACGTAAGAGAAACAAATTGAAACCTTACTGCTTTCACTTAGAAGTTCTTAGTAAGTGAGCACACATAACATGCATTGTAAATTTGTTGAACAGTGGAAGACTGCTTTTATAGAACAAAAAGGAAGGAAAAAACCTACACAACTTCTAGTCTAAATAGCTTAAAGTGATCTGATCTAACTTGAAGTACCAAAAAAAATACTTCCAGGTGTAATCACCTCGGTTTTCCTCAGTAGTTGGAGAAGAAAGACTTATCAAGAATGGTTAAGATACCAGGTGGATGGCAAATACATTTGCTCAGCATTCAGCATCTGAATTTCATACATCTGTTCACTAAGCAGAAGAGCCTTCTATTAGCAAACTTCTGCTCCTTGTAAGGACAGTTAAAGCAGGATTCATCTCAGTTAACTTTAAGCGTTGGCTTAGCCAAAGCTAATTGGCTCAGCTCCCTTTGTAGTCAGTGCAGTCAGAAACACGCTCCTCTGGAGGGTGATTCATTTCAGCTGTCGTAGAGCCTAACGAATCACTGCAAGAGACACCTCTATGATAAAGCAAACAGTCTTAGACTTTGATAACTGTTAGGAGTGTAGATCAAAAGGTGGATGACTGTCTTAGCCCAGTCATACCTTTAACCTTTTTCTGTTTACCTAACCAGATGGAGCTCCTTGAGTCTAGCAATAAAAGCAGACTTTCACTCAATTTTGAGGTTCTTCTCTGCTTTCTTTCCCATTTGCAGATCTCCTTATTGATCTGCAGAGATAAGAAATGAACACAGTATTCCAATTACAGCTATACCAGTGTTAAATAAAGAAATATTGCAATTGGCTTGGTCTAATTTGCCGTCTTTGTATGTTCAGTTTTCACTTTAACCCTTTTGACCACTGTGATGAACTCCTTTCTGGAATCACCCATTCTCAAAATTGTTTCCCTGCTGTCTAAGAATAACTTATGTTCCTAATTTCTGAAAGTACAGTTTTATATTTCATTATGTATATTTATACATATATGTACATTCAAATACATACAGATGCATATATTTCTGTGTGGGTGTGCTGTTCACTTGTCAAGTGATCAGTTCCAAAGGCTTTTGCTCTTCATTTTTAAATGCTCCCCATTAAGAAAACATATCCAGGGGTGATGTTCTGCTCAAAAGCATTTATGGGGATTCCTCAATTTGATTTCAGTTTGAGACCTAGCCTATTTGGAAGATAACATGTTGACTTTGTAGTACTCACATTTCTTGACAAAACCATTTCTGATATCAGATTGAATCTTTGGAAGTTTAAACATTAGATAATAAGAATTGTCATCATCACTCTTCACTTGTACTTTACAAAAAGGTATCAGATTACTGTAGGTCTATCTTTACAAACCAATTTTGTTTGATATTAGTTATATTACCTCCCTTTAATTCTATGTTAATTAGATGTCATATTAGACATTTTATTGTTTGCCTTAGGTTAACTTCAAACTGACAAAAGGACATTTATCAGGGTCATCCCAGTTTCTTTTCTAAATGTTTCTGTACCTTGAATTTTTCTAGATCTTTAGGGATTTTTCTGTGTTACAAGAGTCCCTGCTATCCATTACATTCCAGAGAAACTTCCCCCGGGTCTTTTGAAACTTGTATGTAAATACTGGGATTTTGGGGATCTCCCCATTCGCTTTATAGTTACCATTTGAATACAAAGTATTTTAGTTCCATCACCCAGTGATCTGAAAACAATTTCTATCTTTTTCCCAAGTACAGGGCAGAAATATATTGATTCGTAAGTACTAGTCAATTAAAATTTCCTTTTTTTTTTTTTTTTTAAGATAAGTTGCCACTCTCCTTTCTCACTTGTCCACTGTATCCTTCTTTAAAAGGTTATATCCTTATATCCACTTATTTTAAAATTCTAGTCATGCAACTCTTCCCACCAGGTTTCAGTAATACCAACTAGGTCAAATTTATGCTCATAAATGAGCAATTCCAATTCTCTGTGTTTATTATCCAGGCTCCAAGCAGTGGTGTATAGACAATTAAATAATTTCTTCTCCTCATGTCCTTCAGTGTCTTGATTAATTTGGTTCTCAACATTCTGATTTTGTTCTATGTGAGTGCATGTTTGTTCCTGCTTTTCACCTTCTTCTTTTTTTTTTTTTTCCCTTAGTTTAACACCTGCCTGACTACAATTATTTACAATTATTTCTTTGCAGTAATTTAGTTTTAATCAGAATACACTAATGGTCCAAATCTGAAACTTTACACAAGAATATACAAGTTTAAATTAAACTCTCATCTAAAAAGATTTCAATTCCCAGGATAATTTCTGTTCAGAAGCACAAGTCTAGAGTAGCCTCCAGCTAGGACATATATTCAGTTTTTGAATACAATTTCCCACGAGAGTGTTTTAATCTGCAGGAATTTTTTTTTCAAGTAATCAACTTTCAGTCTTTCTAATTATGATTTTACCAGTGGACATGTTTGCTTACATATGTGTTTAGTTGTGGATCTACAAATTAAGTAATAATTCAAAGTATGATTTGTTATTCTATATGGTATAAGAAAAATACTTGAGCCAATATAATTTTGGCATGTCTTTTTGGCACACTTCACTTACCCTCATTTAAATATACACTGACCCACATACACACAAATATGAAACATTCAGCCAAATACAGTATAGGAAAGTGTTTTTAAATAAGCATTTTGTCATATGGGAAAATAATTTTGCACTCTGGTCTTTTCTAGACAGCTTGCTGATCCAGAAGCTTTTTCCTAATTACTGAAAGAGAAGTCATCCAAAATCTAAGAGCTCTCATTTAAGACAGAACATGCACAGACTTCATTGACCAAAGTGTAATAATTTTAGGAGGACCATATTTACACTGTTTTTCACTTCATGTGTTTTGCCTTTATAAGACAGAAAGGATCTCTGAGAAAATTGGATGGATAATCTTCTGTTCTAGCCTTCTTTTAAGATCCTTGAAATGTCTTATATACATTGTATGACATTTCAGAAGCATTGCCATTAAAGAGAATATACACTATTAGTAACAGCTAAAAGACCTTTGCACACTAACTTCAGAATTTTCTACAAGTTTTTGTCCCTGTCTCTAGTGCCTTGGCCTCTGGGAAGACTTCAGGCTGCCCTACTCTTTGTGTTTCAGAATATTGGTTCTATTCCTGATAGTAAAAAATATCTCAGAAACTTTGGCTGTCTCATTTACATGTACACCTCATTTTACTAGGATTTGAATGGAACCACTATCCACAACTGTACAATATATTTATATATTTCCAGTTTATTGCTCAGCTGTGCCTTTAGACTCTTTTCCTCATTTTCCATATTGAAGATCTGTTGATAACAGAAATGGCCAGGCATGCAGAGCTCTTGCCTATCATTTTCTTTTTGGCAGTGTATCTGCTCACCACCTTGTCTCTAGTCATAGGGAATGGTGATTAAATGTGTTGTTTATGCTGGCCAGTAGCTGCTAGCCTCCCACTCTAATGCTTCCCTCACCATCTCTTGTTTTAGTGGATTTTCCTTCCTAGAATCAAAGAGCATAGCCTTTGTTTGCCCAAGAATTTTTACACTCTAATATTCTTCATAAAATCAGAGATCTTGTATTTACTCTTCCAATGTAAAATCTCTTGGTTTTGAATACAGTTCAAATATCAAAGTTCTTTATATATTTGAGAAGAAAATTAATAAATAATAAATAAATAAATTCATTCATTCATTCATTTTTCCAAGCCAGAATTAATCTTTCACCACAAGGTAACACATTTTGTGCATAACACTGAACAGGAAAAAAAATCATAATCCTTTGCAAAATCTTCTGGTTTATTCCTCATAAATTCCCTTTATAACTGGCTTATTCAGTAGCACTCAATCCTTGGCTCTACCCCTTTATTAACAGTGGAGAATTAATAACTGATTGATAGCATCTCAAGTGAAATTAGGACCCAGCATTCTGAATAAAAACTACCTCCACACCCACCCCCCATTTCAAATCATAGCAATACTCCTTAAACAAATCCTGAACCAGGACAATACAGTTTCACAAAAGTAGAATGTCCCCTATGTTAATAATGATTTGTAAACTGCTTTTTCTGCAGGAAAAATTTGCAGATGGAATGAAGCTGGTTAAAGAAACGTACACTACTGCGAAGGAGATGCTGCTACAGTTAAGAACATGCGGCTGTTTGGTGAGGGAGGAGGGAAGAGTAAGCCATTTCTCACGTACTAAAAACATTCAAAGCCTTGTGTGCGTTTGGTATCATCCAAATGTAATTTGAGAAGCTCACTTCTAATCTAGTTTGGGCTCTGATGATAACGGCTTCAATTTATACAATCAGAGCCATTGCTGAGTGACTTTGCCTTCCCCTACATCAAAGGTAATTATTATTTTTATAGTTCAATTAGCAAACATTACATTTCTGTTTTTCTTGTGAAGATGGCACCACCTAATTTAACAATAACATACTTATCCCTGATGCCCTCTCAGGGACAAGATGTTATTATAATAGACTCTTTTGGACCTATTGATTCCTAGGAGCAAGTTTCCTTCCAATTTGCACCTTTCAACCCTTTTCTTTAAACTTGCACTAATAGGGCAATTTGCCAGTTGCAGATCATAGCTTGCATTTTTTTAGAAGAAATCTATACAACATTTTGCACCAGAACAGTTCTATTAATACTTTTTTATCTTACTGACCAGAAAGAGCAAATATGTGTCTGTCTCTTTGTATATAGATCCAAGCAAGAGAAGATTTTCTTTTACTGTAATAATTATTTTACTGAGATTTCCAAAGATGTTCATGTCCTGTCCTCAAATGATACCAAGAGTTTCGCCCTCCCTGAAAAAAAAAAAAAAAAAAAAAAAAAAAAGAAAAGGGATCTAATAAAAATCCTGAGGCAGTTACAGGGCATGATTGTGGGAACAACTGGCCCCTGNTGCATTAGGCCAGCTCTAAGGAGATTTATCCAGAGCCTGTAAGACAGATCAAAACTTCTGATTTGTTTACAGAGGTTTGACATTGGGTCACCCATTTCTCAAGTGAGCTTTCTAATCATTCACACAAGTGAATGTCTATCAGTCACTCAGTCCACTATGTCTTGATATAGTTTCCTAAAATGGAATAGTCTTAAAGTAATCTCGTGTATTTTTAGGCCTTAATATAGGATGCTTAGTTGCTTTGTCATCCCTGGAGAGTTAAATGTGAGAGAAGCAACTACAAAGGTCAGTCAAACATTGGATGGGCTGAAGCTACTCCAGCTTCTCTGGAGAAAAAAATACCTCTCTCCTCTGACTGCAGGCTAGGCTAACTGGATTGAATCTATGACAATAACACTTACAGTGTTACAATAACACTGGCATAATTACCATGTTTATTAGAATAGTCATCTAGAGCATGAATGTTTTTTCTCCTTATCTGATGTAATCAGAACAAGATTTTTAGCTTGATCTTTCATAACGTAGTATGTTAACTATTTTATCATGATGTAGGATCTTTTCTAGGGTTTGAGCTTTGCCCAGAAATTACACTGAGAATCTGAGATGTTTGTCTAATGACAGTTTAGCTGAAACAAATATATCTCTGTGGGAAATTTATGACTCTAAAAAAATATTTTCTCATTAAAGGATCTGTTTTCAACTGAGGGCAGTGAAGGGAGACAGCATGAAAACTCAAAGTCCTAAGCAATTTCTTAGGAGGCTATTCTCCATTCTGCAGGAATTGATCATAATTTACAGTTGCGCTAGGTACTCCGTATTGTACTTTTTATTTTCCTGGCTCCTGAGATGGTGGGGAATCCTGAGGAATGTTGACAGGCTGCATCTTGGGGTTTACAAAGACTATTCCTTCATATTTTTCCTAATACCAGTTCAGCCAAAGCTTGTCTTATGCTTCCCTTTGTTATGACACTAGCAAGATATCCTGGTGTTATCTGAGAGACCCCCATCACCTTGCTTCTGCCTCAACCTTTAGGCTCTAGCTAAATGTGTTTAAATAAATCTTTGTCACGTACCACTAGAGCATGTTTGCATTGATTATGCACAATTATATCCTTGCATCATGGCTATTCACCTGTGCACACTAGCCCCTACCAGACTGATTTATTACCAGCTAAATTGTTCCTAGCAGAAACCTGTTTATCACTGTCACATGTGCAAGCAGCAGATATGAGTATCTGTATGATCAGCCTCTGTGTGTGTGCACGCGTGCAAGTGTGCGTGCACGTGAAGGCACATAACCTGGGGGTAGATGAAGGCACACAGGCTCATGGATATTTCTGATTGACTCTGTCAAGTTCATCCCCAGTCCTCTACCACCTATCACCACTTTCCAGTTTCATGCCATTTCTAGCACAAAAATTGGTGATTACAGAAATCTCTGTTGATCCTGATGTAACTTTATTGATCCCTTTCAACCTCTATCCATATAATGTCATTGAACAGGTTCTTAAGGAAACAAGACAATTAATCAGAACACCAGTTAATTAAAGATTCACAATGACACTGGGAACCTTCAGAAGTGATGCAAGGACCTTGGAAAATAGGGACATTTTAACTTTCAGGAAACATGCTTGCTTACGGTTCTCCTAGAACTTCTTTTTCAGATTTTAACAGGATTGGACAACTCAGGGGACTGTTTAACTCCCTACAGAAAAACGATCCTTTACTCTTATGTGTTTCTTACTGCTCTTCGTTAGCAAAAAAAGGTGCAAAAAAGGCATAGCAATTATTTGCTTCATAGAAAACTTTAAATAAAGATACATTACAAGGCACTAATGCCTTAACTTTTTTACAAGCCGGATATCCATTGAAATATCTTAAAGAAGCCAGCTGAATGACAACATGTAACGAAGGATAGGAGCCTAGATGTGTTGTTCCCTACCTCCCCTTTCTTTTGCTTCACGGCACACTACCTCTCCACTTAAAGTCTTGTGCTTAGTTGTACCTAGTCTTTTCACTTTCTGATGTGGTGGCTGTCAGTGATCCTCCACTGAACTGGTAATCTCAGACCAGTGAGCATGACATCAAAGTACGCATCACACAGCTGGCACTACCTGGTACCCTGGTTGGCAGTCCCAGCAGAGTGGTGGAGGATCTGCCTTCTTGCTCTGCAAAATGATCCCTGAAGAATAGTTTTGATACGTGATGATGGATTGTATGTGAATGTGATGAAGGAAGGCTTCAGGGCAGGGAGCTAAGCTCCTGTTTTGCCCTGTACCTTTTCAGTGCCTAAAACCATACAGAAATGCCATTGATAGGAAATGTAGGCAATGAACAAGGTCTAGATTCAGACTTTCCTGAAGTCCCTGAACAGGCTGGATCTATTTGATCTGGATTTATTTAATAAATGTGTCCCCATAGAACGCTTGGCAATGGCTTAAAGTAAAGAAATATATTTAATTTATTGATGCATGAACATGTAGGCATTCAGCCCAGTGGCCTAGAAGCACCATGTCCTCTGCAGCCAGGGTGAAATACAGAGGATTAGTTATTCCAAATCTGAAATGAAGGCATCATATCCATTTTGTTCCAGAGAGTAATTGACTTTTAACTGGTTTTAATGCACAGATTGCAAAACCATGCTGCCAAATTATTATAGCTCCAGAGTTGATGAAGTTTTTTGAAATACTAACACTGAGTTTTATGGGATTTGGCAAAATCATCCACTATCCAAGCGTCAGAACTTCTGAGGAGGGTCTATATTTCGTAGCTAACATGATACTATCCCATATATTTTTAAAGCCAGCTTGTGCTCTTTTTGTTCAAAATGTCTTGTTCAAAGGTCTAGACAGTCATCAAATGTTCAACAACTGAGAATGGTGGTTTTGTTCTGAATCCTCTTTAACTCATGTTTTGTAAGCTGGGCTTTTTTTGATGCTCCATATCCATATCGATGTCTTAACCAAACTTTGTTTCTGGAAATCCTTTAAAAATGAAACTTCTCTGCCCAATGGGCAGAAAAATATTTCCCAAGCTTGCCGTTTAGCAGTACAGGAGGGCAGGTATTTGAAAACATCCAAAAGGGGATTCTGCATGGCTACATTTAGATATCTATGTTGGACACATAAGAACTTTTTTTCCTGCAGGTCTTCAAAGACACATAAAGCACCTGAAAGTTAGGTACAAATTAGGTACCTAACTTATGCAGCATAGGTTCCATTACAGACCATTACAGAGAGATAACTTCCTTCTATTTGAGTCTTAGCAAAAGGAATTTTCACAAATTTAATCTTTTTATCTAAATGACTTATCTGGAATTTGCTTTGTTCTTGGCATGAAGGAGCTCAGACCAACAGGCCTTTCAGCTGGATTTGCAATAGCCATATCTTTACTTAAGAGTTAATATTGACTGGCTAAGGACAGATGATTTATTATGTAATTCTGTAGTAATTTCTGCCATGGAAGTGGAGAGATGTTGCATAAGCAGTTAATGAGGTTTTTTTCTTTAATATTCAGAAGCACTCAGAGATGGAAATAGACATCTTCCATGCTGCAGAGAGGGATATATCAAAATAAACAAACCCTAAAAAATTCCCTTTGAAAATAGTTTTTCTTCAAAAAAATCTTTGTCTAATTTAATTAGCCAACCTAATTGAACCTTGGTAGAAAATAAAATATTTCTTGGGTAACATTTGAATTCAGAATCAAAGACTTAAATTTAAGTTTCTGCATTATAGAAGTCCATACATGTCCTAGTTATCTAGACCCCATTAGAGACTCTGACCTTGAGTCCAGTACCAAAGACACAATACAGTCTACACAGCTATGCAGACATCCCACAGAATCTATTCCAGAGATCTGGCTGGACACCAAGTTCATTGAGCAGTTAGTTCTGCAAACTATATAGTTCATATACAAGCAGAGAAGTTGTGGATGCCCCATCCCTGCAAGTGTTCTAGGCCAAGTTGGATGGAGCTTTGAGCAGCCTGGTCTAGTGGCTGGTGTCCCTACCCATGGCAAATGTGTTGGAACAAGATGATATTTAAGGTCCCTTCCAACCCAAACTGTTCTATGATTCTATGATTTAGTGTCATAACTCCACACTATCTAAGACATCAGTTCAGGGTTAAAAGATGTAATACAGGCCCTCTTGAAGACCCATTATTTCTGAAGTATCAATAGGGCATCTAAAATGCCACTAGTCATTTACAGTGGTTGAACTGTACCTTCATGACTAAATGTCCAGTGACAACACTGGAAGCTTGAATACCAGTCTAACATGATTTTCACAGATACTTGAATCTGGTACCAAATCCCACATGGTGACTTATTCAGGTTTTCTCCTTGTCTTTTGGGCCATGATGTGCTGGGCTGAATACTGAAGTTTTCTTAGCCTTATCTTTTAAGAGTAATTGAATGTTTCCAGCCTGGACTGTAGTCTGAATTGTCATCTTCATGGAAACTCTTGATATGTAAATAGTAATTCCATGAGAGAATAGATAGCCTTTTCAGGGATGATTTTTTACAGTGCATTTTCTGGTTCTATTACATTCTTGGGGCATGAAGACCATGTTAGAGGACAAATACTAAATAATAATAATAATAGCAAGAACAACAATACCACTTTATAACTTGCAATAATTTCCTGGAACAGAAGATATTGAACATATTTACTTAGAAAAATTAGATGCCTTTTTGGGGAAAGGATGGATGATTTTTCTTGTTAATTTTTGGTATATTCTTTAATTTTGTCTTTGTTTTCTCTTGTGGTAAAGGTATATATGTAAGATCTCTCCTGTATCAGAGGAATAGCAGGCAGTCAGCTCCACAAAGGTTTCAACAGTTAAATGATTAAATTAAAGTTGTCTAATTTAAAATGTTATTATCTAGACCCAGGACAGAGAGACTTCTGGGCTCTCTTGGTGCCGTGTGGATGTGGAGTTTTATAGCATCAGTGTATAGAGGGAGTGATATAAGAAGGCCATTACTTACTCTGGGAAGGACAATCTTTTGCCAGTAATAGCTGTTACTCAGGAAACAGACACAACCTGCCTTGAATCTATGATAAAAATTTTGTTGGACTCCAGCGCTTAGAGGTAGTGGGCTGTAAAATGTCAGTAAATCAAATTATTAACATTCTATTATTAACTAGGGATATTTAGAAAATTGCAGCTATTTGAAGATGGCAAGGTATCTACAAAATGTAAGGAAAAGTTGAAGGACTGAATAATAGAAGATTAACTTAAAATAGAATAAACTCAAGATAATATTGGCCAGCAGGAATTTGGAGTAGAGGGCGAATTTCCTATCTGATTGCCTTATCTGCAATTTATGAGGTATCCTACCAAAAATTTGCAAAAAAGAGTGGGAGAAAAAAAAACAAACAACACCATAAACTATTAACAGCCAAGGTGAACATAATTTGGAGTTTTTTCTACATTTGTGCAGGGTTGTTCTACTTTCTAATTATCTATAGGAAACATTTTCATTATTTGAACAGAGCTGATTATCGACCTGCTCCGAAGTCAATCAAAAGTCAACAGAAAGATAAAGCGACATTTTTGTCTGTCCAGCAAGACTAGAAAAACTTATCTCTTTTCATATGTTGATTATACTACCTGAGCATTCTTCATGCATTAATTGATTTACCTTGCCAAAAGCTTAGCTCTCTCTGGGTAGAAAGCTAAAAGACACATTAACTTGTCCAAAATATGAAAAAAATATTTTTAGCAGAGACAAACCTTGAATCAACGTATTCAAAATCCTAGTCTTGATGCTTTTTTGCTTTTTTTCTAAGTAGTTTTTACTATCATCCAACCAAAGTTCAGATTTTATGTTTGCTTTTTTTTCCTTTAAGCTACCAAAGGGAAAAACGTGCGTGTTGTAGTTGCAGAACATACCCGGTCATTCCACTTCAGCTGATAAAAGGTAATTCATTAATTCCTTAAAACCTGATTGTTTATGGGTATGTGTGCATATTCTGCATCTTAGATACACATGGGCATACCTTCAAAGTAGGTTCTCAAATTAATTTACAGTGATTAAAGAATTAATGTTGTCACATAGTTTTTGAGCAGGCTAATATCAATACATAGCTGGTGAAAGAGAAGCATGAACAAATGATGTGTCAAATACAATACAGACAATTTTTGAAAAGATAAGAAATAAAATATAGATCTGACTGCCAAGTTTTCTTCTTTATGGTTAAGGTAGAGAGTAGCCATTTTCCAGGGGATTTCCACTGGAGAAGAGACAGAGGGAATGAATGCTACTTAATTTGAAATGAGAGAAGTTATTACGTATTTCATAAAGTAAATAGATACATGGGCATTAGAGATCTTTGCTTCACATTTAGAGAGTGTGGGTGTATAACAGAATAAAAAGTTGAAAGAAAATAGTTTGTCAGTATTAAAGCACAAAACAAACTCATCCTTTTGTAAATGAATTTGATTTGGGGAACCAAAAGAATTTTGTTGTCTTAAACAAAATAAAATCTAGTTCTGTATTTTGTTGGTTGCTCCACTTCAGTTCTTTGGCATCTCTAATTTCAGCTAGCAGTATCCAGTTGAAAAGAACGCATGCTCATTTATTTCTTTATGTGTAAATGAAAATAACATAAATGAGAAATAGTGAGAGATGTTTCCCTAAGAAGTGTTGCACTAAGGACTGATGTGACATCCCTGGAACTGACACGATAATACAAATACATGAATCAGAGACCAAGAGGCTAAATAATTCCTCAGGTGGGTGTTCCAGACATGACTGGACTGACTATGGTTCCTAGAAATCACATTCTAGGGGCAGGTTATGAACGTCCAACTCATTCTACTTCATCCACAAGTAATTTCTGTCCCCCTTTCTCTCTTTCACTCTTTTTTAATCTTTCTGGGGGTTCCGTACTTCACATGCACAAAGTGACTCTGTGATATCATAACCACTCCGTCTCTAAACAGCAATACGTTTTTGTTTGACCAAGGCCAGACACTGCCACAAAAAGCCAGTATTCCCAAGCCTGACTCCCAAAGACTGACCTGTCTTTATGTTCAAAAGGCTTTATCTCAAGTGCACGGGCTGACAAAAGGTAGGTTACAGTAGAATTCGCTAGCCTACAATCTGCAGATATGATGGGATAGGTTTTTCATTAGGTTCCATGGGGAACAAGACAGGGGTTTTCTTGTATTGCCTGCCCCCTTCCTCCCCCCCCGCCTTTTTTTTTTTCTCTCTTCAGTGGTAATAAATTGGCTTGTTTGTTCTGGTTTGACCTTTGTTTTTGTTCCCTTGACATGTTAGCTACTATCAACTCTAAAAAATGTCCTTTCTCTCTCCCCCATCCCATCCCATCCCATCCCATCCCATCCCATCCCATCCCATCCCATCC
>VYZM01022834.1:0-15922 GCA_013398915.1 Dromas ardeola
AAGTCCCCCACAAGAACAAAGGCAAATGATCGTTGAGACCTCTGCCAGCTGCTTATAGAATAGAATACTTTCTAACTTATTTCTGTCCTCAATAACGTTGCTTCAGTCAGCCTACATGTAATAGATAATTTTCTTTTTGAACTGAAATGAAGCTACCACATAAACTTAAAAATCAAAACCCAGAATAATTTCCCCAAATCAGATTTCATTTTCATTACAGTATCTTTTGATATGCTTGTCTGTTTGCTGCTCAGATCGCCTTTCACACAGAGAACAGAACATAAAAATAAGCTCTACTTATTGCATTACAGCATTATCAAGTTATAAAGGACCTACACACAATCTATCACACTTCTAGTTTGGAAGGCCTTCCAGGTGATAAATATTTTAATGAAACTCAACACACTGCAGGCGCACCAGCATGAAATGAACAGATAGTGAGGGCTACGTATCAGCAAACACACAAACAAAAATCTTCCCAAACCTCCCAGTTAATCTGCAGTCCGACTAGAAATACAGTAAGTCAATACAGCTCAGAGAAAAAAATACATATAGTGAACGAACTCCTGCCCTCCTGGGACTAAATCCTGCCCTCTGCTCAATGAAGCTTAAACGTAGTTGTGCTTCACTCACTGAAAGGAAAAAATCCAGTCTTTATTTAATAACCTTATGATTGCTTGATTAGTGCTTGGAAAATCAAAAGCACTATTTAAGTGCTAAATATTATTAGCTTTTTCAGAGCATCAGCTCCAAACTCGCCACTCCTCATTTCCTTCCCTCATAACTCTTTTCATTCATGTCATTGGGAGGCATCTTATTTTCAGCAAGGACTACTCCATTTTTTTTTTTTTTTTAAAATGCTGCTGGATGTACAGAACTACCATTGAGGTTGCTTGGCAACTAGTGAGACGTATCAGAAAGAGAGATAAGGTCCAGAATGAATGGAACTGAAGAGAACTATATTTGGTTTCATTAAGAGATACTAATGCACTCAAACCATACCAATTTGAATTCTCCACGCTAAGGTGAAATTTTGCTATTTCTTTCAAAATACAGGCATCCATAATCACAGTGTCCCACTAAATCCATTAAGCCACCTCCTCAGGCATACGTCTGCCTGTCCAGAAGAGACTTCACAAGCAGGGCTTTTACCTGGGTTAGCAGTTTGGTGGGGCAAGGAGCAGCCAGGTAACACGCACACTGAACTAAGCATTTTGAAGAATTTCAGGCCAGAGGGGACTGTCTGCCTTTCAGTGTCCCATACGCCACCGTGCTTTTCCATACACGTTAGTATCAAGCTGAAATTTCAAGTGAAACAATTTTTCCTGAAGGTCACAATTTGAAGTGGGATGACACTGAGCACCCAAATCTCCCGCAGTGCCAGAGAAGGGATTACAAAAAGCCTGCCCTAATCGTTCGAGGAGGTCAAAAAAGCCTTATGCAGCAGAAGATGGAAACAGGCCCTTCCTAGTGGAAAAAGTTTCTGTCTCAAGCTCTTCAACTGGATCATGCGAGTAAGAATCAACCAGTCTGGCACAAAAAGAGGATCTTCTAACATCCCCTCAGACCCTGCCCAAGCCCTGGTGCTTCGGAGGAAGTGAAAACAGACAAAACCCAACGAGCAAACTATCTGATGGGAAAAACAAAACCAAAAGTCAACCCCTGCACTCCCCCACCTCTCTGACGCCTGCAGGCAAGCACAGGTTTCAAAGCTTCAAATGCCAACACGGAATTGCATCTATCATAACGATGGTCAGGGTAATAAAAGCCAAAGTAAAACAAAGCCCACAGCTGCAAAGGCAGTGGGTAATCTCGGCCCATGAAGTGGGCTTCGTGTTCGCCACGGCCGGGGCGGCCACCACGAGCACGCACAATCACGGCAGGGAAGCTCCGTCTCCAGAAGCTGGATTGAAATGCAGTTTAAAAATAAACCTGTCCTTCCCCAAGACTAGTAGGCCTTTTATTATTTTTTTTAATAATGTGTGCATATTAATTATTACTTATGGACGTCATCTAAGACTACCGCTTCAGTCTACTTTTCTTTCCCCCTTTCTCCCTCCCTCCTCCTTTTGGTCAACCCTTTCTATGTTTCCAAAGTATCAATAACATAGTGAGGAAAAAAGCCAGACAGTATGTTGCCTACATTATTTCAAAGTGTTTTTTCTGACTCCCTAGGATTGTGCAAAATAAGCAGAAATGCTTTACTGAACTCAGTCTCTTTTTTACTTTTTCTAGCCCCTTATTTTCCAGTGGTGTCAAAAAGATACCGAGGTAACAGTATGAAGTTCTTCGGTGACAAACATAAGGAAAGTAAACATATGACTGCATAAGGTGCAATTACATAAAACGAAGACCATCCAATTAAGCGAAGGCAAAGCACACAGGCAGCACGGAGCACCCTGAATTCCCAACGGTTTGGTGAAATTAGAGTCCAGTGACACACTTCCCCCCCATTTTCAGTTCAAAAGATTAAAAGGCAAAATAGTTACATTTGCAATTTTTAAGTGTCTTATGTGGAAGTTATGGAACGTATTTTTATCTACAGTGTTCCGCATGAAGCAGAACGTGTTCCTATGAGTAACTATTTTGAAACAACATTAATCATTTTTACATACCAAAAGTAAAAGGTTGCATCTAATTTACTGGCATCTATTTTAGTATGCCTCAAAACCCAGTACTGAAAATTCAGTAACTTTGTAGTCTATAGAAATTTAACAACAAAAAACTCAAGCAGCTCCATAAAGCAAACCTCCCAGAAAGCCCTGTAACATTGAGACAACATTTAACTCAAAGCCCTTACGACACAGACCTCTGCAAGCCTTGAGTGGAACACCTGGGGCGCAGGCAGCGCGGGTGGGAGCGCTGGAGCTGCTCTTCCCGACCTGCGTCGGGGCTGGGTGGCGGTGTCAGCGGCTTTCCCCTGAAACCCCTGTACTTAACTCAGCCTTTCTCCCTTCCATTTTCTCACTCGTTTAAGGAAAAAAAATAATAATTTCCTCGGCTTTGCATTGTGCTTACAGTTTTTTTCATGAATAATGTAGTGCTGTGATTACATTCCATTTTGGAAAAGAAAAAAAAAAGTAAATAATAAAATCCTTTCAGCAAATAGCTACATCCTTGTGATTATTACCTTTTGCTTATTTAAAAAAAAGTTATTGCAACTGTAAGTTTTCCTCTTTATCTTAAATGGTCTTTAACTGTTAAAAGCAACACAAAATATGTGAAGTCGTGCCAATCGCTGTTATGCAATTAAATTAAAATTCATAAAACCAATTAGTTTAATTTTTCCACAGTAATGCCACATTAAATCAAATTTAGCTAGCATATTTATTTTTTATTTAAATTATCAGTGTTAAAACAGGTACACACAGTTTTCTGAACTCACTGTGCTAAGCATCCCATTACACATTCTTATCTATTAAAAAAAAAAAATCAAGCAAGATGTGAGCACAGCATCCTTTCTCATTACAAACTTAAGGAAGAAGCCTACTTCGCCAATACACATTTATTTCATTTTCTAATTAACATGATTATTTATATTACATAGATAATTGTATTGGCAAAACGGAATTAAAATGCCTTAACTTGAGGGAAACAGAAGCGTTATCTCTGCCCGTGGACCTGCAGAGAAGCAGCGGCTGCCTGAGTCGCGATGGCGAGGAAGGGAGAGCGAATCCCCGCCAGCTGCGAAGGCGCCGTCAAGGCGAGGTCTGCGGGGACGGCAGCAAACCTCGGGGGACACCGCACACCTCCTGCTCCCCCCGCAGCCCCGCTCCCGGGAGGCTGCCAGGGTGCAGCTGGGAGAGATGATTATTTTCTGGTGCCTTAACTAAAAAGACAAGCGAACACAATGAGTTACTAAATAGCCCCTTGGAGAACACAGTCAGCAACACGTAGCTAATGGAGAAGGTCTCAAGCCTTCTCGCGCTTTAGCAACAGCAAACACCTTAGAAGAGCTCATCTCTTCAAGACATTCCACTACCACATTCCTCAAAAAGTGGATAATTTTGTCTCTTAGCTGTCAGAAACATACCCCAATGTATTGCTGTTTCTAAGTAAGCAAGCTCAGCTGTAAACAAGTAATTCTAATTAACTGCATGTTTACATTAGAATACAGTTGTAGAAATAAATATTAAAAGCTGGTGCAGCTACACTTGCACTGTATCCTAAATACTCTCGCATTTACTAGGAACTCAAAATTCAATTGCCAAAGTAAAATATAGGGCATATTATTTTCAACATCAGGATTCAAGTTATATTTAAAAAAAACCCAAACCCTCATCATTGGAAATTCCTTCACTTCAACTTGAGAGCTTTGAATGACCAAGATGAAGCTGAACGATTTCTGTATCTCAGCTCTTCATCAGAGATGGGACTTGGACAACCCCGATACACAAACGCATGATATATCTAAAAATAAAGATAGAGATAAATTTGCCTGCTGGATTATACTTCAAAGCATTAGCTAGGCCTGCCTTGATCTAGGAGACACTTGGGAAGGATGCTCACAAAACTGGAACAAGAGTAGTGATTTTCATGTTTAAAAAAGAATAAACATAAAAATCCCTCAGAACCCCCCAGCCCCAGAGAACAGCCAGGATGCTTCCTGGGGATTCCTGCCCCTGCCCCACGGGCAGTGACACCAGGCTGGAAGCCCCATCCTAAGGAACAGGCATCAACACTCAGATCCAGGTTGCTAGAAGGAGCTCAGAAAGGCACAGCATCTATTAATAATAAATTATATCTTATATACACACAAACACACTAGGTTTTAACATAATGAAACTGAAAAAAATTCCCCAGCTGCAATGACTGGCAACAGATAAAAGGCAGCTGTGTAATGAAGTAAGGGGAATCTTCAGGGATTGCAATAACGTGAAGGTATAGCTTTAATACCAGAAAGGTATTCCATGGGCTTAAGACATTAAAAAGTATTCCGTTCATACATAAAGAAACTCAAGTGTCCATCTGTTTAAATAAGAAAAACATTTTTTACTGGGAAACTCAGAGTACTGCCCAGTCTGCCTATGCAAAATATACGGGACAAGAAGAAATTCAGTGAGACGCTATAAAAGAAAATTCTTCACATAGTACAGATTCTGTAACACTGGGTAGAGGAAAGGTAATCACTCTGCAGCTCTAATTCTTGAGGAGAGTTGGGATAAACCTGATACACTGACTTTTTTTTCCAGAAGGACAATAAAGTGCAGAATACAGATATATATTTAATATTCTCCATACAGAGTTACTTTTTTGAAGTTATCTAAAGTTTTTTGGGGTATTTAGTATAGTTTGTAATTTATTTAATAACAAGTTAAATAGAGTACGTACTAGCAGATGTTTACTTAAGATAAGAAAATAGAGAAGAACACACCACTTCCACTGTAACTCATGAACGTGCAGATTAAAAATATTTCAAAAAATATTCAGAGCAAATTGAGGAAAAGTAGGACTTTTTTAAGCTGTTTTCTCTCAGTCTCACTCTCTTTTGGATACTGTTGTCCAACTTCAACCAAACCTGAAGGACAGTTGCTGTTGCACAGATTCATTTTCAGAAACAAAGTCAGAGGCTGAGTAGAAGAGAGACCAAAATTAGTGCTCCAGTGAGGAGAAGCAGGGAGAGTTTGTTTAGACCTACACCAGCCCCAGCACACGCGGACTTCTGTCCAGGTAGCAGGACAAGCAGAAAAAAGGAAGATAAAGCTGGAGCATTCAGGGGCGAGCGTTGCAGGGGCCATGGCCGAGAAGGAGCAGCGCACGGGCGGGAGGCCACAGGAGCCGCGTGGAATGCACTGAGTACCGCGGGGAGAACTGCAGGTGCCGAAGGGACCAGGAGGGACTGCTGCAGGAAAGATTCGGGAGACGCAGGACAAGTTACAGAAATCAGACTTCATTAGCTCAGCTACCCACGGAACAGCTTCTTTGCTGGTTTGAGAAGGCAAAAGGAAATTTGCAATTTTGTAAAACAGAGTTTATTTCCATTTTGTTTGTTTGTTTTTACCAAAACTAATGGGTAAAATCCCACATCTACCATCAAAAGTCAAAATCCTCCCAGACCCATTCACAATGTTTTCCACACAGTTAAGTCTTAAACTCTCTTCTGTCTCTCTCTTTTGCTGCTCAGATTACATCACTCACACTTATGCCACTATTCATAGTCATTGGCCTCCGAGCTCCCTACAGCTCTAACTATAAAGCTTTCTACTAGGTTGATAGCTGCCTATGCATACTTAAAAAGCTTTTGTGAAATTTAAACCTCAAAACAAATAAAACTACTGCCATATTTTTGGCCAGTCCCTTTACATACCGAATCATGTCTGCAGCATATGCTAATTTAGCTTAAGGGATGAGTTTACTATTGGTTTTTTTTGTTGATGTTTTTCTGAATCAGAAAACTGAAATATTTAACTGAAAGCACAAATGTCAAGTTGCAAGGCCAGGAACAGCAATTCAGAAGACAGAGAGCTCTCAACGTGCAACAACACAGAACTGGCAGTTTAAATACTGCTTTGCTAGGAGAATTCAACATTTCCCACCAACCGGTAAATACAGATGAGATGCATGCTCTGCTATGAGCAACACCTAGTTTCCCACGCAACTATAAAAATGAAGAAATTTTTACGTTCAATTCTCACTTCCTTCTTTTACCTAAGTAAGAGGGTTTCTTGAAAAAGCAAACACAGAAAACAGGGAGTTGAAAATAAAGCATAATGTAAAAATGCAAGTCTATGCTTTCTTTCAAATCTGTGTTGTCATCTTTCCACTTACGGTTAGCCTGAGCCTACCACAACCACATAAAAACTGATAGAACTAACAAGCTTTTTAGACTCTTGGATTCCTTCACGCATTGCTTTTCTGTCATACTGTCAGGAACATAAATAACATCATTTTGCACCCTAAAAAAAAAAATTACTTCATTTGCACATGAAAATATTTTAATGGCTTGATTTTAGAATGCCTCTGAGCAAGGTACAGGAGTTATTCCATCCACTATTAGAATACCCAGTACCACAGTACATTAATACTCTTTGCCAAATAAGGCCCAGTGTAGGTATTATAAACTATCAGAATCTTCTGAAAAGTCATCTCACAGTATTTAAAAACACACCTGAGTAGTAGATCTAAATGCAAAACATCTGCACATGTTCCAATGGAGAATATCTCCTACCTCAGGGCAAGATACCACAATAAGCTTGAAAAACCCAAAATCTGGTAACCTTTTTTCCTTATTTTTTTATAACAGAAGGATATATTAATGCTGCTTCATTGAGGTTTACTTTTTCACAGAATGGAATTTCCCCCTTTGTAGAAATAAGAGTATTTCCAAAGAAAAGATAACGTCAAGCACATAAACACAACATTAAACATCCTAACAATTAAGGAATTTCTTGTTTGCTTAGGTTGTTTAACGTCACCTCCCATTTCTTTCAAGTTGATGGAAGACAGTGATATTTAACTTGCATAAACATTTTGCATAAACTTTTACAAGCTATATGCAGTATTCAGTTCTTAATCATAGTATTTATTCACTGTTGGTATATTCTTGGCTTTTGACAAAACTCAGTTACACAATTGTGTCAGTTCTTAGGACGAGACCTAAAATAGCCTGAGATGCACATCCTCCTCCCCTGCCCGCCCGCACCTTCACTGGGTGTTCTAGGCACACATTTTGATCAAACCCTGTAACCAGTCGTTCAGCTGGAACTGAACTTTTCATAGTCTTGAACGGACACGCACACACAACTTTTCCAGCACTGTAACGCCTCATCTGGGTCCTGGAACAGGAGCTGAGGAAAAAAAAATGCTGTCTGCCTGAAACCTGCAGCAGCTCCCGACATTCACCGTGATGCAGAGGAAGGAAGGAAGAAAGAAAGAAAGGAGGGGAAGGGGGGAAATCACACGCACCAAGCCCCGCGTGCCCCCTCCAATTTTCAGTGTTACTCAAAGGCCAGGAAAAAATGTTTTTTGTTGCCAATAGAGAAAAATACAATAAAGCCAGTTTGTTTCTTGGCCAGAAACTGATGTGACCATTCTAAAAACAAGGTATTGGTACACAAATCCAAAGAAACTGTAAGAACTGAGCAATTTCATTTGTGTATGCAAACGAATAATAGCCATTAGGAGGGAATTCATTATTTTAAATGACTTTGTTATAAATATTATACTTTTTCCTCACTCATAACATTAACTTCCCTTCCATAAAATCACAGACACAAAAAGCCCAAAGTTAGAAAACAAAACACGGTATCAGACAGCAGAAGAGTAAAGTTACTGAGACAGGAGACTGACACTGACCAACGTGACCAGATAACATCATTTACTGGTTTCTGTGAAGTAACGGTGGTGCTGCAGTACAGCTTTTGGTGGACGAGATGTGTAAAGAAAAGACCAGAAAGCATCAGTGACTACTATTCCTTCCTCACAAACTGCTAAATCTAGGTGAGAAAAGAGAAAAAGTTCCAAACCTTTAAAAGGTGGACTTGGCTTTCTCAACTTCCCCACTAAGAGAAAGTAATTTTAAAAAGTAGACGAGAAATACAAACATATTTGTCATCGAAGTCTTGAAAATAAAGCTATTCAGTTTTGCTTCTGCCATCATCGTTAACAGAATTGATAAATACACAAACTCATATTCAACACTTCAACAGACGAGTTTAAGGAAGTGCCACCATTATACAACATCATTTGGGAAACTGAGGCTGAGAAGCGTTATCTGAAATTCCCTATAACCTCCAGACTTCCTGTATCATAAATACTATCCAAACTTACTAATCACAAAGGCACATTCCCCTTATTTGTCAATCTTTGTAGTGGATTTCGTAAGTCACATTTCAACAATTTATTTCTATCTAAATATTTCTGCTTGTCCCAGTTTTTCCCATGACACTTCAGAACCGTCTATCGCCCTTGCCAATTTCCAGCTTTCTAAAATGATGCATGACAACGACCCTCTCCTTAGAGCCTGTCAGCCAAACCCACAGCGATCACACAGGGGAAAGAGGACTTAAAAAAAAAAAATAAATTAAAAAAGTCAGTGAAAGGCCACCATCTCAGAAGCAAAGCACCCCAGCCCCAAGATAACACAGAAAAGAGATTTTTTTTTTCCCTCTTCAACCTGAACTATACATTTACATTAGTTCTTCCAAGTACGTTCCTTACTCCTCTCCTCCCTTGCCCACTTCCAATCCTTTCTGGTTCATAAAGATTGGCATCTGAACTTCTGCACAGTCAAAAAGAGAAGGTTTTAGCTCCACTTTATCAGCGGATGCTCATAAAACGCAGCCCGCGAGAGCAGAGACCTGCTCCCCTGGAGCAGCCTCGTGGAAAGAAGCTGAGGTGCTGAGAAGGGAGGGAAGGCAAGGAAGGGAAGTCATGGGCTCCCTGCTACAACAAGCCAAACCTAAACCCTTTCTACATCACAAGAGGCTCTGTCGTTGGCAATAATGCAAAGAGGAGAAAATTTGGTTGATACGGAGTCATCATTATGCTTAAAATGCAGCTCTTCCATGTTAAGGATGAGGCACCCTGTGGGGAAGCCACACTCCCATTATGAAGCTGCTGTAGGAAGACGTCGGTTGATGGCAGGGCCAACTGCAGCCATCCTGCAAAAGCTGGCCGCGGGCTAAGCCCTTCTGAAATCTCTACCCTGAAAACCTGTGCTGTAGACCACGCCTTGCTTCTCCCGTATTCTACTCCGCTTCCCAATGCCACAGCGCTGCTACTTCCCACACGCTACCTTCACTACAGGAACAAAAAAAATAGGTATTTCTGTCTCTAACTCAACTATGGATCATAAAAGGAAATTGAAAAGATTTTAAACAGTCTTTACTGTAGTTAACTTGGGTAGAACTTTAACCACCTTCAAATCCACCTTAGCATTGTTAACTACCAAGCATGTTAATTACCTGGAACACTTGATTCCATACAGTTCCTCAAATAATTAATTAGCTGAAGCGATCAAGGATTGGAGTCCCAAAGGAAATTCTTCTAGTTCTGTAGAACTACACAGATTTCACCTCGTTAAATGCTACAACGCTACATAAGGCCAATTCACCTAAATGCACGTGACAACTGTCCCTTCATCTATTTAGCGTCAGAATCCTAAAACCAAAACAAATAAAAAATCCCCACACTCACTGAAGGAAACTCATGCGCTTAGCAGTGGATATCCAGTTTAGTCACCAGCAGTGAAGAAGAGTATGCACGTAACACTGAAGAAAAACTTTTGATTCGCAGCACATTAGACATCGTTCATAACAGGTATCCTCTCTACTTCAAACGTCCATTATCACAAGGCAACCAAATCAAAGGCAAACAAGTTTTAGGCAGGACTTTAAACTGGACTTCTTTCAAGCCACATGAATAAGCTGCACTAACAGAAATGATTCAAAACTACAGTTACGTACATGGACACAAACATTAAAAAGTATCTCTTCAGCATACTTCAGCTTTCACAACCTCTCTGCTGTTATTCATCACATCAACTATGGTGGTGTATGCAAGTAAGTTTATGTTCTAGAACGACTGGTAAGAACATCAAGAGAAGTAATGCTTCTCCTACTCTTCCAAAAAAAATCCATGCTGTCTCGCTCATTAGCTGAATCCCACATCATTTTTCCACGAGGTAAGTAGGGCACAAAGGGAACGAATCAGGCAAAAGGGACAGCAGGGAAAGCAGGGCAAGGCAGGGAACAGTTAGCTACTCTGAAGAAAATACAAGTTACTTAAGGACTAACGTGTAACTTGCAAGCAATTCAAAACACTGAAAAACAGGCTTCTCCCCCATGTAAAGTGTATGTTATGATCTACTGATTATTTTTGGCAACAAAACCCTCAGACTAGATGCACTATAACTTCTTGTACATTTTATATATACCACTTTTTAATTTGATTTTTATGCACCTGGATGTTCCGATACATACCACCCACAAAAGGACAAGCACAAAGGACTGACTGCAAGACGACACACCATGGGGTGTACAACCTGATGTTCCTGAGCCGTGCGCAGCTCCCCGGGGATCCAAGCGTGGCTCCTGGGGGGGGCTCCAGGCAACCCAGGCCCTCGCTGTGAGGGGGCAGAAGCCAGTGAGGCTCCCAAGGCCAAATCTGCCCTGTTGCCCTGGAATCCAGCTGCACGCCCAGCTCAGCCCCAACCTACCACACAGAAGTGATATGCTTGAGGAAGGCACCGCTGCCGCAAACCCCAGAGCGTGTCCCAGTCCCTCCCCAGCTCTGCAGGCTTCACGTAACGGGTCTCCGGGCTACAAGTTTCTCACAGATTTGGGTATGCAGCTTGCAGTGTTGAGAATGTGATCTACCCATGTAATTTATTACACAGCAGCAGCATCTCTTTAAGAGCACCCGTAGGCTTAGAAAAACTTTGAAGAACTGTCGGTTAAATAGATTGATACCTTTAAAGGTGCCAGGGACCCTTGACTTCCACTTTCATCAATGAACTTTTAACTTAGCACCTGATGTTGACAGCTGCTACATCAAAGTACACTTACGCAAATCTTTCAAGTCACTCAAGTCTTTTAAGAGGTCTTTAGTAAGAGGAGCAGCCAAAATAACGGAGACAATTTAGCAATAACAGGATGCAGGACTGGGCACTTTTATGAAAAAGAGTTGTCTTGGGTAAAGAAAATATTCCCCATAAAGGGGAGCTAAAAACCTGTCGCACAGACTGTAATTTAGTTTGAATCAGTCTAAACTTTCTTCCAAAAGACTGTGTATCTTATCCTGAACTAGGATTTGGGGATTAGGAAGAAGTATTGTCCAGGCTTCTTAGCTAAACTTTTAGCTCAGACATTCTTACTAAAGAATTAGCTACTGAAAAACGAGTGAAAGCTTAATTTCCCAAAAAGGCAGGATTCACAAAACAGATGATACTATGAGAAGCTAGAGCATGCCAATACAAAAATATTATGTTTGAAAGCAAGAAAGACAAAACTAATGACATAATCAAAAGAAATCAAACACAGACAATAAGCTCTGAAATTTCAACACCTTAATTCAATTGGAATTAATTTAGCAGGTTTTGGTATACACACACAAAGACACTTGCAAGCATAAACTAACATGCAGAAGAATCTAGTCCTCCTCCCTAGCAAGGTTAGACGAAAAGTCAGCAAACACAAATCTTTCTCAGACAAAATAATAATTTCCATTTTCCTTATCCCAATGCCATTCTCCTCCTCACAACTATCAAATAATTGAACAGATTTTAAGTGTAAACAAGAAAGGCTTTTAGAAACATAATTTAACGCAAACATCTGGACAAGCAAACACAACAGAAGAGAGAAGAAAATCTGACCTATTAGACGCAAAATTAATAGTACAGACTCATTTTGTGAGGAGATAGAAACAAAAGCCTTACTTGCTCTAAATAAAGAAAACTGCTTTCATTTTGTACGCTAACAGGAGGCATGTTTACAGCAGGATGAATCAATGTGCTATAGCAGAGGTAAATCAGTGTCAGCCATGTTGTGAAAGAAACTGCAGTTAAAAAACAACCAAAAACCCGAACCACAAAACTTAAGCCTTAATCAAATCAGCTACACTGAACCTTGATATAAATAATTTTATACCATTAGCTCTTACTTATTATTGGTGCATGACTTCTTCAAGTTAATGTCTATTAATCTCATCTAAAAATACACATCCAAATTCGAGACACTGTGAAATAGCAGTAAGAAGAAAATACATCAAGATATAAAGCAACAGCAATGACTACTGTGCGGCACACAGACATAAAGTACGTCGTAAAGTGAAAAAACAAATGCACTTACTCAGCATTAAATCCATTCACGTGCAAGATCCTCATCTGTTTGACTATTGTGCTTTTACCGGATTCACCAGCACCTAGAAAATGAAAGTAAATCAATTTCAGAAGGAAGCATGAGTGATGAAGGGACACACTACAATTCTTTTCTTCAGGGTAGTAAAAAAAAAAAAAAACTAATGAAAAAAATCGAGACAGTTGGATTTCTCAGTGCAAGAGTGAAAAGTGAAACAAAAAGAAATAATTGCCACTGGAAACTTCAGTTGTAGCTAAAAATAAATGCCCAGCTCAAGTCATGTGTCAGATCTGAATCTTGGATCATTTCACTGCCATTTTTCCAGTGTCAACGTTAAAAGCAGATTGCAGGGTTTGGCAGGAAAAAGGACAACTTTAACATTTTACAGAGAACAAGGTAGGGAACGTCAGAATCTGCTTGCTTTGTCACCACTCTGATGGAGAGAAAGAATGACTAAAGTCCATGCTACACTGAAGCATTTTTGTTAGATCCTTAAAATATTCTAAGTTTGGCTGTGGTTATCATCACCCAGTCAAAAGGCTGTAACTTAAATTGCAAGAAATAAAATACGTGGATACTCACATCTGAAAAAGGAAGGCATCCCCTCTGAGCCTCCACCCACAAAGCTGAAGAAACCTCCTTCTCTAATTTGTGTCTTGTAAGCAACCTCCCACCCTCTCGACGTGTTCCAAATCAATCGCACATGCAACCAGACACAGAGAGCACCTTTTGCGGCTGCATGCTCCAAACGGCCCCCCCGCAGCTCTCCGCTGACCCCCTTCTGTACCAGCAGCACAAAACCCCGCTCCACTTTACTCCAGTTTCCATAAGTAGACGTATGCTATTTCTGCTGTGCTGCACGGATGCCAGTGCACAGGGCAACCCATCTGCCTATAGCACCCGTTTTTCCACACACGCTAAAAAGACTCAAACAGCAGCATTTAATTGAGCTGTTCCACGCTGCCAGATCGGCAGCTTTCTATATAAAGCAAACATATTTTTGCAAGAGTAGTATCATAACCTGGCAAAATTTAGAAAGATTCCCCTTCGCATCTACCTCCTGGCTACTCGTTTATTCCTCTCATTAGCCTACGCCTTGACAGCAGAGAAGGTATGTCTGTGGCAGAACGGGCACAGAGGTACAGTTTGTATTTATAGGATGCCAGGTCTCCGCTAGCACACGCTGACAGCACAAGCCTCCATTTTGAGCCTCGTGTTCAAAACCGTATTTTAGCAGCTACATTTCGAAGTTCATTTTCTGACAGATGCATCCCCCTCTGCTTTCTCCCTTTCTTCCCTTCTCCCTCGTGAATTCCTAGTAGTCCTGCTCTTCTCTCCATAGAGCCTGCCTGCATGTTTTGCCACCTTAATCCCAGAGCCTTGCTCCTTTTTGCCCTCCTTGCTCACTGATGTTTTGTAAGCACTTCTAGAGCGGTTTTTATCTACAACACTTTACGCAAGCACCATGTCTCCCCTAAACTACTATTTTATGACATACACTGTCTCTTCAGGCGTACTGCATCCTGCAATAAAGACTGGCAGCAAAACTCATCAAGAACAAGTAGCTCTGGTGAAGATAGAGACTGGGTCCTCTTCACAACTAAGAACTATTCAGGAATAGTGGTATATGCCATAGTCATATTTCCACTCAGAATAATAACCTAATTTCAGCTGTAACTCTAAATCACATCTTATAAGTATTGGGAGCCAAAATCTTTACTTCACTTAGGCCGAGAACGGGGGGGAGACGGTTGTTACTATTGCTGTAAATGCGTACAGTTCGCTATTGACAATACTGGGTTCTTGGGATCAGATACAACACCAGTGAAACAAAACGAAGTATTACACCTAAATTTCTATATTTGGCTACTCATTAAGGCCCTATTCTTACCAACAATTCTGCATACCTTTAACCTCACCACCAAGGAGAGTTCCCCCAACTTCAGTGAGGCTGCTGGTGGCAGAAGGGGCAAACACACGCACAGCAGCGGGGCCTAAACCCCTTACAACATTTAGCAGCTCTTCTGTGTTGTTATTCGAATATGATGTGAAAATATTCAGAGTACTTTCAAAATACTTGGGTTTTTATTTCATATGTCTTGAAGGTAACATAATAATAGGGACATGAGCTTTTTTTATTTTTTTTTTTTTACCAATGAGTTTGTGTTATACTGTCCACAATTCCTGACAGCTACTGTTAGGAACTGCAACAGCTGAACTATCACTTTAAAACACACACACACAGATGATATTACAGCCATCGCTAAACACCTGAAAAATTTTATTTACAAGTATCTAAACTATTTTTCAGTCACCAAAACAAAAGCAAACAGAAAGAATATCCAGGCGAGCCCATCATGTTTTTGTTTTCTGAAATTCTGTCTCTGATGAAAGTAACCCATCCAATGACAAACGGTTTCTGCGTATCTAACGTTCAGCCTGAAATGTGGAAGTCCAAGACATTCCCCAAGAGCTGAAGCCCAATTTATCCTGTTAAAGATTTCTGTGGGAGCCCTGGCAGGCGCCTTGGTGCTGCAGGTGCTGCTGTAGTCCCGGTCGCGCTCCATTTACTCTAAGCCTCTTTCTTCAAATTAGTATTCGAAAGGCTTTACTGGTAAGAACACACTTCCAAACTCACAACCTTCAAACATTCTGTTTTCTGCCCCGACGACGGCCGCCGGGCCGGGCCGAGGCCTAGCCCCTGCTCCGTGCCGGCCCTGCCAGGCAGGCACAGGCTCTGGGCGAGACCAGAGCACCGGGGGCTCAGCCACGAACCTTATTTCAAAACGCTACTTCAAAATTCTTGGGAATAACGAGTCTGACAAACGTTTTCTTGTTCTCCCCGGTAACGATGATTGGACCTTCCCCTCCCTCGAAGCCATAACCTGCATTTCTAAACCTATCTCCTGCAAGACACGACACTGGCAGGTCACCGAAATTAACCGCTGAAATGACGCCCGAAACCGAGCCCCGAGCGCGCGCTGCCCTCATTAGCGGTGCGCCGTGGGCCCGGCTA
Source organism: Dromas ardeola (assembly GCA_013398915.1). NCBI lineage: Eukaryota > Metazoa > Chordata > Aves > Charadriiformes > Dromadidae > Dromas > Dromas ardeola. Next base: position 15,814 of record VYZM01022834.1, read on the forward strand.
ACGAGCCGGCCGGCGGAGGGAGGCCGTGCCCGGCCCGGCCCTGGCGCCGCGCTCCCTCGGCCCCGGCGCTTCCCTCCGGGACCGACATCCTCCCTCCGCTTCCCCCGAG
>VYZM01022835.1:0-23616 GCA_013398915.1 Dromas ardeola
ATGATTCTATGAAATGAGAGACCACAAAATGATACTTCCACCCCTCTAAACAGTTTCAAAAGGATTTTAAAGATTTATACTCAAAAAGAGTAAGAATGTGGTAACAGACAAGGGGAGAAAATACTATAATTCTTTATCTCTAAATACTAGGGCTAAGCAGGTAGCTAGCTAGGTTTGTCTTAAGTGCAGATACTTGCTAAACTATCTATTGTGTTAAAAAAAAAACAACACAAAAAATAAGCAAAGTATGCAGTCAAAAGTATGTCAGAGTCCTTCAGCTGTGAATTTACCAGTGATGCATGTAGTCTGTTGTTCCCTGTATTTTTAGCAACTGGATGAGAGATAAGTTGATTAATCAAGGTATGCTTCTTTTCCTTTCATGTTATCATTTTGATTAATTATTAATTACCCAGCTCTTTCCTGCCTTTATTACCTCCTTCTTGTATACTGTTGGATTTGGACTACTTGTAAGCTACGTGACTTATCTCCTCAGACCACATTCTGATGCTTTCCTCCTCGACACAAAAACTTATGGCATTATATACTGCAATATGTCAGAGAACTTTGTTTATGCGAAAAGACAATTGAATTTAATATATAAGTTTATATATACACATTAAATGTATATCTGTTTACATATAATGTTCAAACCCACAAACTTTAGCTGTTGAGCTGCAGCATACAAAGAAATAAAAGGGAAAGCAAAAACATCTAACAATATTTTTAAAAGACTGTAATTAAAATGTTACAGCCATCTTAAATGGACATTTTCCAAAGACTTGTCAGGTCTAGACTACTGTAAAGAAAATGCTGGAAATACTTTAATAGTTATTTAAATTCTACTGAACACCATATGATGTTTATTCAAGGAGAATTCAATACTTATTTATATATTATATGTAATTATGATTTTCAGTCTTTTTTCTAAGAAAGGAATAACAGTTATTGAAACCAGCCAGTTCGGTGAAATAATGAAATTAGTTTGGCTCCATCCAATGTATCTCACTTCAAAACCTCAGGTGAATGAAAATAAATCCTAATGTTATATGAATAGATTCGTATGCAAATTGAATAGCATCCCTTACAATAAATGAATGGCAAAGATAATACTTTTGTATATCTGCTAAGGTTTTTTTCCTGGCTGTAATTTCACAGTAGCACAAATTCTGGAAAAAGAAACAGTCATTTTACGTTTGTGTTTTTAAAAGCACAAAATATCTATCACCTCAAATTTAAACGTAACTTTTGCATTGATGCTAGATTATCATTTACCTTCAGTAGTTTATAGGTGGGGTAATTTTGGAACATCTATCTTAAGAAACAAATTATCTATTAGTAGAACCATTTAAAAGTAAGAGGTTTTTTGTGTTAAATGTTTAAATGAAAATTCATGAACATTTCTTAAAAGCAAGCAAACTGCAGGAAAAAAAATAATAGTATGCAAGCTCAGACCCAATGAGACAAGACACTTCTTGGTAGCTTTTAAGTGCTTTTCTGTCACTGTAAACCTATAAACAGGTAATAAACCTCTCAGAATGACAAAGAAAAGAATCTTATGACATTTTAAGTAATGTTAGCATATTTTTTTGTAAATATACACACTCTGTGAAAGACAACATAAAATTGCTTGCCTATATGTAGACAATCTGTGGGTGTCAGTTGTTCAAGCAATTCAAAAGAAAGTTAGTTTCAGAGTGGAGTCACTTTGCTTGAACCCTTCAGTGACAAACACTGCAGCTATCATTAGTAAATGACAGACCCTGACACATAACCAGCAGTTTTGTTAGAATACTGAATTTATTCTGGTTAAAAATCTTAAGTTATTTTTCTTCAAGAAAAAAAGTATTACCTTTTTTTTTTCTTTAGTTTTATTTAAAAAAAAACAACTAGCAAACATTCCCCAATTTTGAACACAAACCTACATAGATTATAGATAAGTGTATCCTTAATCAAGTGTTTTACTGAATAATTTTTCAGTAGAATAATTACGAAAGACAGCAGTAATACCTAGCTTTATAGAGATTTATCATTTATACATTTTAAAGAACCTTATAAACTGGTAAACCTTTTTTTTCCTCCTTTTTTATGGACAGGAAAACAGAACGGAATGAACGAGTGACCCACTCAAATTCAGCTAGAAAACTATGACAAAATTTGAAACTGAACCCTTACCCCTGATTCTTTGTTGAGGCTCAATCTGTTATAACACAAGGAACCAGAAAGAGCTATTTCTCTGTTGAAACTGTGTGCATCTAAAAGAGTGCTTGAAGTCTTGACAAAGAAAGGTTAGTGGCAACAGTGGCCTGTGAATGTTACTCCGGTCCTGATTCAAGCTTACCCAGTGGGAGGAAGGCTGGGCCACTGTGGACGTGACTTGAGGAAATCTAGGGGGAATCTTGAACAAATCATTTCTGATCTATGAATGAAAAAATGGAAGCTCAGTATCTTTTCATCCGCTTGACTGAGGAATTTCTCCCTATTCAGTGGCAAATAAAGACACTTTTTTTCCATGTTAGTTAATAAAGGGAACAGGTAAGAACATTTTCTAGACACCAGCTCAGAGGATTTGGTGGCAACAAATGATCACACAATTTAACCTGCTTAGACAGATGCCCAAGGATAGCTGTGTTATCTATAATGAGCTCATTAATGTCTATAGGTCAAAGATACGCATTTTAAAAGCTCTCCAAATAGATATAGTACTTAGTCAATTAATATAACAAATAACCTGATAATCTTTATTTAAAGAAAATATGTCTAAATTTTACTTATTCAAATTGGGTCCAAATGTCTGTAACTTATACACTGATCACCTTAATTTGACATGAAAGCATTTCACTCATGTCATTCTCACATATATCAAAGACATTTGTCTTTAAAGTTAAGTTGTTTTGACTCCACCTTTTTGTCTGGAGAGAGTTCATCCATTATTAGAGCTGCTTTCATAAAACATAACAATGAAAAGGAATTGTTGGCCTGCCTTTTGACAAGGTTCCTACTGAGTTATTAAAAAAAAAAAAAAAAAGTAGTATTGCATTAAAACCTATCAGGGGTTAACTCTAAAAGACATTGCTGTATGTTTTATTCTGCAAGTTTCCTTCTTATATAGTCAAATAAATGCAATTAGGTAAAAATCTAACGCTGAAAAACAAGTTCATTTAAGAATTAGTGACTCACAAAAGGTACTTGGTTAGTTAATACTTCAGAAGTTGAAATTTAATTAACATAACATGGTTCAAAATGTTCATGCCTGAATTTTGCAAAATAGCAACTGATGAACAGAATATTGGGAAAATAATAAAAGAAATGAAGAAGCAGGGTGGCTCAGAGGGTAAACCACTAACTTTCATCTCTTCTTTGATTCTGTGTTCAATCATCCACTGAGGAAACAGTCTAGATCACAAATCCACACTTAATTTATCAGCATGGGCATGATCCCCACCTCTGCTCTCAAAGTTTATGACTAATCTATCACAGAGTTTTAATAGCCTCTAGCAGGAGAAAGAATTCTGGCAGGTCAGCATTGCGGTCACTATACAATAAGAACGATCCATGTCTTAAGGACAGAAATATTGTCACCTTTACACCTCCCTAGTACGTATGGCTTTGAACAATTTTCAGGTGAGCACATTCTCAACCTCAGTTCACATATAATCTATCTACTGAAAAGCTTTCAATACTACTCTCCACCTTAGTCGTCTCGTCTTCAGGCAAAAGGTTCTGCAATCTGACTGAAAGAGATCTAAAAATTTCTGGTCTTCTCCATGATACTTCAAATAACATATCTGCTTTCCCTTTCCACATAATTAAAATAGGTACTTATTAGAAACTTCACCTGATAGAGTATTTGTTCTCTCTTGTCTTCCACTTACACAGCACCAAAGTCCCTTCTTCACATTACTTACAGGTGAACATAGCTTAAGACACCACATCTGAAGAGAAACAAAATGTTCATTTTCATATACATGAATTTTAAGCAGTTTTCAGCTACCTTATTTACTAGCAGATAGGTACCATATCAGGATTTACAATCCATACTATTTTCTGCATCAAGCTCTGGTGAGCTATAGCCCTGTAAATATGGTTTTGCCATTGCTGGGTGCAGTCATCAGTCTCTGGGAAGTCTCTGGGGTGGCTTGGCTGTCCTTGGCCTCAGTGGGGCTGAGCTGGTGCCCCGTGACCGAGTGCCCATTGCCCAGCCTGTCTGAGCACCAGCTCTGTGAGTGCCGCTGGGGAAGGGGCTGACAGCCCCAGGCAGTCCCTGCCAGACAAATGGTCCCCAAGGGTACTGGGGGGCCATGGGGCAGCTTTCACTCCTTCCCTGGGAGCAGGGGTAAGGGAGCAGGTGGGTATGGGAAAAATGTATTTAAAGAAAGCCAAGGGGACCCCAGGACTGATGAGAAAAAAATATCCTACCATCAACAGCATAGAACTCCCAGTGAAGACTACAGGATACTCATAACTCATCATAAAAATCCTTAGTCTTCTTCAAGAAGATTGAAACTGTCAACCTTGGGACACACTGGAACCTTGAAAGGGTTAGCAGAGAAAAAGGGTAGATACTAGAAACACTTGCTCAGATAATGATTTTATTGTTTTATTAATAAGGTTTTTCTGTTTTACTTGCATGATTTGGACTATTAGAACATTACAGCATTAATTGTACTAATATGCTCTTAGCTTAATGAATATGAGATGTTCCCTTTCACCCATAATGAGATTTTAGCTGTAACAGAGGAAACACATACAGAATCACTGAAATGTAGGATTATCTGCTAAGGCTAACTCTTTTCCCTGTATCACTCATTTCCTCAGACCAGAAGCTCATCTTAGTAAAAGGATCTCCCTTGGGATAGCTTGCTCTCAAGGCTCTGAATCCTCTTCCAAAACACAGAGAAATTAGTCATGAATGGTGCTATGGCAGTACCAGTACAACATTGTAACAGCTTGAATCCATTGCCATAAGCTCTGTAGCACTAATGGTATATTTTTGAAGTGACCATCACAGCCATTCCTACCTTACAGTTATAGCTTCACACAGCTTTATGTCCCAACCCCATCCTGCAGCCATCTTTTCTCCAGGATGAACTAGCACAGCTCCCTCAGCCTCTCCTTACGTGGCAAGTGCTCCAGTGTTGATTGACTTGGCATCTCTCCTCTTACCTTGCTTCAGTTTATAGGTGCCTTTGTTATACTGAATTGTATAACTGGGCACAGCGTCTAAATATGATCTAATGAACAACAAATAGAAGGCATGCTCACATTCCTGAACCTACTGTCTGTGCCTCTGTATATAATGCGCCAGGCCACTATTGGCCATCTCTGCTGGCAGTGCAGGCTGCTGGCTCATGCTCAGCTTGCTTCCATCCCAGAAACTAGCATTGCTTCTACACAGCTCAGGTGGAAAAATGAAGGCCTGGGGCTGAGCTTAAATAGAGATCCTGGGTCCACTGGTGTGGGTGGAGGTTCCAGGTGAGGCTGGTCAGCTTACTACTCAGGGCCCTTCTGCTCTGCACTATTTGATAAAGTAGAAGTAGTCTTTGTTTACTTTCTCATAGAACCTTACAGTCCAAACATTTTTGAAGACTTGATGTGTGACCATTCCTCTTAAACATCCTGTTACAGAGGGTACTGTGAAGCAGCAAACAGTAAGTAAGTTTGTGGATAAAATGTGACATCCTAATGCATTTCTTGAATTGTTCAATATTATCAAGTGTGTGCTTGAAAAAGCTTCTTCTATTGCGAATTTGGTCCAGGAAATATTTATGATTTCATAAACAAACAGTGTGGACAAAGGTTTCATTAGTGCCATCATTTAGTGTATTTGTTTGGATAGTCTACAGATAAATTGAGTAAAATGTTGAAATGTAGAGGATAATTAGATTAAGAAAGGCAAAATGAAAATGCGTATATTAAGAAGCCTTCTGAGAGTGATGTGGGAATTGAGAAGCCAAGATATATCATTCTGCTTATTGTAACAATAACTTTATTTAAAATGGAGTTATCTCTTACTGGACTTAGTAAGACATATGCTTAATTACTTGTGAAGATATAATTTACCAGAGAAATGCTTGATATGTATCCCTGAAGACCTCGTTCTTCTGCTTAGTCCAAAAACCAGGTTCAGCATCAGGAGCAGCAGTAAAAAATTCTCATCCCACAGCACGTTTCTGAAAAGAGACAGAAGAGGTCTAGTTTTTTGGCCATTCAGTAATTGGTAAGTGCACTGACATTGTCTGCTAGTGTGCTAATTAGTCTTAGCTGAAGCCATGGTTATATCGATGTGGACACTTGGCTTCTGGCAATTGGATCGAGGTCACTAAACTTATTTCATGTAGTTCTTGAACTCTGAAGGTCTATTTGTACAAGCATTATTTCTAACTTGTTACTGTGCTAAAACTAAGTCAGTGACTAAGTCAGTATAGTATTAAGGCAGTTTAGTGCCACTGCCTATGTGCTAACCATTCTCTCAACCTGTGTCTATTAACCCTTGAAATCTAGAGGAGTACCCTGTCAACTGCTTCACTCTGGAAGCAGCACTTTAAAAAGGTATTATTTCTGAGAATAGCATCCTGGTCTCAGCAAAATACTAGAGTTACATGCTATGTTATTTCTAAAAGTACAGTCTTCAAAGAAAGGTCTTTCAGGAAATCAATGGAAGGACATAAGTAAAAACTTTGACATTATTTGGTAGGCAAGTCACTATAGTGACCACAGCTTTCAGTTGGGAAATTGGTCATATCGTCATTTTCTCCTGATCTAATTTCCCTAACCACTGCTGACTACAGGTAAGTTCATTGTTTTACATATAGAATCATAGAACAGTTTGGGTTGGAAGGGACCTTTAAAGGTCATCTAGTCCAACCCCTCTGCAATGAGCAGGAATATCTTCTACTAGATCAGGTTGCTCAGAGGTCCTGTCCCACCTAAACTTAAATGTTTCCAGGTATGGGGCACTTACCACCTCCCTGGGCAATCTGTTCAACTGTTTCACCACCCTCAGCACAAAAAATTTCTTCCTTATATCTAGTCTGAATCTACCCTCTTTTAGTTTAAAACCATTACCCCTTGTCCTACCACAACAGGGCCTGCTAAAACGTTTGTCCCCATTTTTCTTATAAGTCTCCTTTAAGTAGTGAAAGGCCTCAATAAGGTCTCCCCAGATCTTTTCTTCTCTAGGCTGAACATCCCCAACTCTCTCAGTCTTTCCACATAGGAGAGGTGTTCCGTCCCTCTGATCATTTTTGTGGCCTTCTTCTGGATCCGCTCCAACAGGTCCACGTCTTTCCTATATTGAGGACTCCAGAGCTGGACACAATGCTCCAGGTGGGGTTTCACCAGAGTGGAGTAGAGGGGTAGAATCACCTCCCTCAACCTGTTGGACACACTTCTTTTGATGCAGGCCAGGATGCAGTTGGCTTTCCGGGCTGTGAGCACACATTGTCAGCTCATGTCCAGTTCTTCATCCACCAGTACCCCCAAGTCCTTCTCACAGGACTGCTCTCAATCCCTTCATTCCCCAGCCTGTATTGATATTGAGGTTTTCTCCAACTCAGGTGCAGGACTCTGAACTTGACCTTGTTGAACCTCATGAGGTTCACACAGGCCCACTTCTCAAGCTTGTCCGGGTCCCCCTGGATGGTATCCCGTTCCTCAGGCGTATCAGCCACAGCACTCAGTTTGGTGTTATCTGCAAACTTGCTAAGGGTGCAGTCCATCCCACTGTCTACATCATTGATGAAGATATCTAACAGTATTGGTTCCAATACGGACCCCAGAGGGACAACACTTGTCACCAGTCTTCAGCTGGACATTGAGCCGTCGACCATTACCCTCTGCATGTGACCATCCAAACCAATCCTCATCCACTGAACAGTCTACCTATCAAATCCATAGCTCTCCAGTTTAGAGAGAAGGATGTTGTGGGGGGCTGTGTCAAAGGCATTACAGAAGTACAGATAGAAAACATCCATACCTCTTCCCTTGTCCACTGATGTAGTCACTCCATCATAGAAGGCCACTAGTTTGGTCAGGCAGGACTTGCCCTTGGTGAATATATGTGTACTAAGATTTATTTTGTATTATTTATCACTTAATATCTCCTACTTAATTGTTTATTTCCCATCCTTGCTTTGAGTCTTATTTAATGGAATCCTGTTTCTATTTTTGTTTCTCTGTACCCTCTTGTTCTTAACTGTTTTCTCTTATTTATTATGCTATTTTTCCATTTCTCTTTATCTGATGTTTTTTTCTAAGTACAAGCTGTTTATTCCCACCTGTTCAGGAACATGAATAAGAGGCTAGCCTCATACCGTGCTAGATTAGGGAAACCCTGTTTCCATATTTATATGGACAGATCGTCTTTTCTCTACTGTTTTCAGCTGCAGTTATGGCTTGCTCTGCATCTGATTTGCTGTGAGATGGTAGTCTGTCTAGGATGGACTGGAGGAGGTCTGACACTCATAGGATTTCCTGGAACATTTGTGGAAACTCTGAGTAAACCAGAATTCACAAAATTAAGCTAAAATTCAGGTATGAGTAGAAAGTGATGGGTCTAGAAGGCCCTTGGGTGGTTTTTATTTTCATTGTCATAGACATGAGGACTGCTTTGAATGTATGGAATCATGTTTTGTGATCTCTTTGAAGTAATGCATGTATTTCTTTCTCATAATTTGTGATATCTTTAAAATTTCCAACAAGGACAGAACTGAGGAGAATAAAATTTAAATTATAAAACTTTCCATTAAATTAGGGGTTTCAGGGGAAAAAGAAAAGACTTTGGAACCAAGTTATAGAAACAAACATTAGAAAAAAAAAAAAGTTTTACACCTACAGCTCATGTAGCTGATGCATAGGAAAATAGGCCTGTATAAGTAAAAGACATGGAAAAGACTGTGCTCTTTAACATCTTTGTTGGTGACCTGGACATGGATTGAGTGCACCCTCAGCAAGTTTGCTGACGACACCAAGCTGTGTGGCACGGTTGACATGGTGAAGGGAAGGGATGCCATCCAGAGGGACCTGGATGGGCTTGAGAGGTGGGCCTGAGCAAAACTGGTGAAGTTCAACCAGGCCAAGTGCAAGGTCCTGCACCTGGGTCACAGAAATCCCAAGCACAAATACAGGCTGGGCAGAGAATGGATTGAGAGCAGCCCTGAGGAGAAGGACTTGGGGGTGTTGGTGGATGAGAAGCTCAACATGATCCAGCAATGTGTGTTTGCAGCCCAGAAAGCCAACCGCGTCCTGGGCTGCACCAAAAGCAGTGTGGCCAGCAGGTCGAGGGAGGTGATTCTGGCCCTCTACTCTGCTCTGGTGACACCCCACCTCGAGTACTGCATACAGCTTCGGAGCCCCCAACATAAGAAGGACATGGACCTGTTGGAGTGAGTCCAGAGGAGGGCCACGAAGATGATCAGAGGGATGGAGCATGTCTCCCATGAAGACAGGCTGAGAGCTGGGGTTGTTCAGCCTGGAGAAGAGAAGGCTCTGGGGAGAACTTATAGCAGCCTTCCAGTATTACTCTTTCAGAGGGCCTACCGGAAAGAGGAGGAGGGACTCTTTATCAGGGAGTGTAGCGATAGGACGAGGGGTAACAGTTTTAAACTGAAAGAGGGTAGATTTAGATCAGATATTAGGAAGAAATTCTTTAGTGTGAGGGTGGTGAGGCACTGGAACAGGTTGCCCAAGAAGCTGTGGATGCCCCATCCCCATCCCCGGAGGTGTTCAGGGCCAGGCTGGATGGGGCTTTGAACAACCTGGTTTAGTGGGAGGTGTCCCTGCCCATGGCAGGGAGGGTTGGAACTAGATGATCTTTAAGGTCCCTTCCAACTCTAACCATTCTATGATTATATGAATTTCTAGTTATGGGAAGTTTTCTTTTGCTTGGAAAAATGGACTTATAAAATGGAGTTGTAACTCGTCTTCCTTTAAATGTCCACAATGCCATTAGGAATCCATCATCCAGATTTTTGCATGGTTGATGGAGTTAGAGGTGTTTTGTGTGCAGTATGTCTGTCTTATGTTATATGTTCTAGCATGAGATTAATGGAACTATAGAAGTGACTGTTTTTTCTCCCACTGACTATAAAGGCAGTCTAAAAGCATTTCTCAGATGCAGATATTGTATGATTATTCTTAAAATGAAGTTATATGCCTTCTCAGCCATTGGTGTTTACAAACAAAATAGGAAAACACATAAAAATCCCAATAAATCTTTGACAGTGATGCCCTCAAATAGACATTTCTAGGTGTTCCTTAAGTACCATGTTTTGATATTTGTGACTGTAAGCTTGAAACTTTAGAAATCCTGCTAATAAGTTAAATTCTTAAATAGTTATGGCCACATGAGTGAACCTGGGGTAATACAAAATGTCACCCGAGCTGCCTGTAAAATTGATTGTCCCTGCTTTCACCTACTGGAAGCCAGAAATCTTCAGCGGCCAGTCAGGAAACAGCATGGCATCTATTGATGAGAGTTTAGTATACCTAATCTGCGTTTACAGAATTAGTTTTGTGGGAATGCTACCGGCAAGAACTACCCATTAGACACCACTTTTCTTCAGAGGGTCGCCCTCATGCTGGCCTTGCATTCTAGAGCCTATGAGGAGAGATGCCAGAGTGCAAAGCACGCTGCTTTGTGCAGAACAAATTATAAAATGCTGCTAAAACAGAGTTAGTTATACCACTTTTTTTAAAGGCTGTAGAAATAAGAGCATATAAATAGTGTGAGCTTTAGTGTATTGTACAGCACAGCAGCTCCTTTACTCCTCAGGATCATTCCGTAATGACGCTCTGTAATGATACCATTGCATCATTACTTTGTATCATTACAGAACATAAAAGAAAGTACTATTCATTTGCATGAAAGAGTCTTCCAATATTTTTTTTCTTCCTTCTGCAAATTTGACTATGAAATTCCCATCCTTCACTGAGATTAGTCTATCTTAGTCTCTCTCTTTAGTCTTGCTGATGCTATGATAAGGAATAGTGTATAATTGCTCTTCAGGAATTAGTCACAAACATAATACAATTTGTTATGAAGCAAGTTTTTAAAGAATGTTAAACATACATGCTTCTAAAACAAATCATAGCAATTATTATAATCTTTACAACTTCTCTGTCTTGGCAAGAACCAAAAGAAATGTCGTATGTCAGAATCCTCTTAAGGAAGAGAACAGCTCCTCCTCATAAAACAAACAAACAACAACCTACAATGTATCATTTGTGGCCCTAACATGTCCAACATACACGTTTGTACACCATATCCAAAATAATTTCCATAGTATTGTACAAATAACTTATTCTGCTGATTTAATGTTGCACTTCTATCAATCTTATATTGCAGCATCACCAGAGTTACAACATCAGCCATTAACTTTGCAATAGCATGAAAAGGACAGTCTAATTTCACTGATAATTGAATTTGATGATGAAACATCTAATAGCTGATAGTCAAAACCTCCTACTATATATTTTACAAGTATTTCAAACCAAATCCATTAATGCCTTACAAAGATAAATATTTGTGTTACCCCATTACTAAAAAATAATGTCTACTTTTATGCCAATGCAAGACTTTACACGCTTATTTCCAAGGGCTCATGTACCTCCTACACCAAGTACTCTAACACATCAGTTATATGAAAGTAACAAAATTTTAATCAGGGAAATAAGAATCTTGGTATGTTTCCTTTACTTATATTTAAAAAATGTATTTTAAAAATTTTTAATAAACAGCAAACACATAACATAATCAAAAACCGTTACCACTAAAGGTAGGATTGAACCCTTTATTCCAATACTTGCTAACTTTATGAATAACGCTGTTGTGGTCTGGAGGATTATCCATATGCATGAGTTCAGTATGTACAAAAACATCAACAAGATCAAGGTCATAACTTATTGAATGAGCCTTTTCCTCAGTTATTTTTGGACCACAAGCACATTATGCTAAAGCTTGAGTTGTGTCTGCTATATTTGCTGATGGCCTCTAAGCCAAATTTTGCTAAACCTACAAAGCAGGCTTAGGCTGGCCGCGTACATTTAGCTGGGAGAAAGTCTGCAATGGTTCTTAGTTTATCTGAAAAGACTGTCTGTCCTTAATACAGGGATTAAAGTAACATGCTTTACTGCACAATTTGCAATATTGTGTTTGAAATCTCTGCAGGATCACCAAACCTGCTGAGTATAATTTCAGAACCTAGCAGTATCATTAAAAATAAATGTTCTATTGACTATTTTACCAAATTGCCATTACAACAAATGACAAGGATCATCCCCCAGGGCTACCCTAAAATGTCTGATCTCTGTCCCACTGTAAGTTGATCCTTTGTCGTGTTGTCTGATACTTGAAGAATATGCAAAAAACCCATCTCCCGGACTTTCTGCATTTAAGCCTTTGAAATGAATTCTGAGTCAGTGAAAAGAAAATATGCCCCTATGCTTTGCTTTATCAAGTCATATTACTTCTCCTCTTAACAACAGTAATAAAACGATGCAACCATGATAACCTAGAGAGAGCTCTTGTGTTAAATGTATGTCTGAGTCTTTCTTATGGTGTGATTTCTTGACCTTCTTCCAGGTCTCTCTTATATGGTGTGTCACTAATTATTTGCATCTTTTCCAGCCTGTCTCTTCCACAGGCTATCAAGCTAGTGAAGTGTTTATTTTTGTTCACTATATAAGCCATTGATATATGGTATTGGTAGCTAGAAATATAGAAATGCCTGGAGATCAAATCCATTCTTGTATTTGACCTTCATAGTCTGAACAAGCAGATATAGTTAAAGTTGATGAACTATACTGAATGAATTATATTTAGACAAGATACTAGATCTAGGAAACGCTTCATTTTCCTTGGTTTTTATGACTATGGTTCTGTGCTCTTTATGCTTACAATTCTCATCAGTTTTGAGAATTAAGTGTATGTACAGCCATATTTTTGAATTATACAGCTCATCTAACATCTCATGTAGAAATACATGAGGACCTAAGAGGCAGGAAACATTGTTCTGCAGAAGCAGTGTTCTCTATATCCCAGTGATAGCCCACTGAAATCTTCATTTCACTTTTCCCTCCTCTCTTTATGTTATTGCCACAGGAGTGCAGCTATGCTGGGAGAAAGACTCCAAAGCATTGTCTTACTCCGGCCCATATCCCTAGGATGAATTGTGCCAAATTTGCAGAACGTATCTGTGGCTCAGATTCTCAGAGGGACTTCAGAGAAATCTGTTCTGAGAGATTTCTGCTTAGAAGAATACTGCCCAAAAGGACAAGGTGACAAGGTATCAAGGTATTTGCACTTCAGGGAACTGACAGTTTAGGGGATAAATTAAGGTAACATTGCAAATCCTTCCTTTAATGAGGGAAGCCTGGCTCCCGATACTGCATTTTGTGTGGCTGCCACTGTTCTCCAACGAAAATTTAGGCAGACTCTAGGTGCTTGAGCTCCAAATTTGGATTCTTAAAAATAGCAGCTTCTCACAACTCTCCTGAAGTCTTGAATTTTGGTGATTATATTTCATCATTTCCTTTTTTTGGACAGGTGCAGTAGAGCCCCAGTGTTGAAATGGCTGGACAGCCCATTTCCTTCGGCATGACAAACCTTGTGGAATGAACAAAGGGAGCTCAATCATGCAGCCACCGCCTTGGTTGAGTGAGGGGCTCAGCCGTGCCCTGCGGGGGGTGGGTCGGAGCCGGCTGGAACCGGCTGCGTCCGGCTCGGGGCAGCCCCGGCCCCTCACCACAGGGGCCGCCCGGCAGCGCCCCAGCTACTAACGCCCGGGTACCTGTACCTGGTACAGTGCTTTTTTCTGCAACCTATTTGTGCTTCAATCAATGTGTTAAATTTATATCCTTAAGCTCATGTTCTTGTACTAAACTTAAAGCTGGGCATAAAGTTCTGTAAAAACAGGAATATGATGGGTTGTGAAGTGGTTAATCAGCGCACGATCTATGAATAGTTTGTTTATGATTGTTTGCAGTATTTGTATGAATTTACACATATAGGAGAAATAATTCCCAGTACTCTACAGGTACACGTTTGTTACCCTGAAGTTCTCAACATATTAAATTTTAAAATATAAACATTTTTTAATTTTGTGTAAGTTTTAAAAAGTACACAAATGAAATGAAATATTTTATAAGTTTTAAAACATACTGTTACTATTCTGACTTGTACCTGAAGTCTGTATTGCTAGTTTTATCTCATGGAAGGGGACTTGTTTGGCATGGAGAGAGGCAGAGAAATAATATCAGTCAAATATAAACCATAAATATACGTAATTATCAGTGATTTGTTTTGCTTCACCTGGCACATCTGCCCAGAGCTCCCAAGAGTGGTATGGAATCGGCACTGGCTTGGGGTGACCGGCAGTATTCACCCACGGCACTCCACGTGGGAGGAATGAAGTGGTGCCCAGTGGCCTGAGCACAAAATCCACAGTGGAGGACACTGCCATGCAGCCCACACCATGACATCCCTCTGCCTTTATTGTTCAGCCCTCCGCTGCACAGAGAATGGCAGTCCTGAGTCGGTCATCCTTCAGAAGTACCTTCACATTTAGCTGTTCCTCTCAACTGTTTCTTCACACCTTCTTCCAGGTTCTTGCCTGCAGCTGCCTCTACTCTCCAAGAGTTCGCTTCATTGGCCTGTTTTTTCCATAACTGATAGCTCAAAAGAAAGGCAGCTGAGTGGTAGCATATACTCTTTCAAATCCTGAAAATATCCACACCTAAGCAGATACTTCTCACTGCCAGCCTTATCCACGTCATTCTCTTGTTCCACACTCTCTGATCTTCATACTCATTTTAGTAAGCTGTTACTTCCATTAGGACTATTTGTATAAGTGATGACTCATCCTTGCTTGTTATGATATCATTACCCTTTTTTCAGATCACTGAGGTAGGTGTCTTCCTGCCTTGCAAACTGCAGGTGCTGTTGAATATTAATATATTTATTTTTTTTTAAATATACATGGATAAAAAGGAAGTATTTAATTTCTACTATAAGATGTAGCAACACCTATGTGTTTATATTTCTTGAAGTTCTTATCTGATGTACTGTCTAAAATCATTATCATCCTTTTATCCAGTGGATCTGTGATGCAAAATCACAACCAAGTCTTCAGTTGTGCAGTAAAATTACCCATTGTTCTATCATTTTGCTGTATCACTGAAAAGTTGATTGTGATTTTACAATTTTGGATTGGTTGTTTCCCTTGTAAGCTCTTTTTGGTTTTCGGAAGTCATATTAATCATCTTATCCTTTCCTGTGATAAATAAATGCATATTTAATCTTCATGTATAAATGATATGCTCTTCTGAATGTACCAAACAAAATGTGATGAATTGTAGGGCCATTTTCAGCCTCTCTTTTAGATTTCCTTGTGATGCTAGCAGAAAGAAGGAGAGTTGAGTCTCAGTCCCTGGGGATGTGTTACCATTGTAATGGAATTAATAGAGCTGATAAAATGAATAATTCATGATGCAGTATCTCTTGACAAAGCTTCTCAAAAGAGCCCAGTACAGACCAGCTAACTTCTGGTTAGGAACTGGCAATCACTGCTCCACCTTTTTTGTCTCCCCCCCTCCTCCAGTTAACTGCTGTTATTAAGCATAAAATAATGAATAATAACTGTCCTTCTATGTCCTCCCCTCTAACAAAATATAACTAAGGAGGGACTGTGGTGTCAAAACAAACAAACAAACAAAAGAAGATACCTAAAAAAACCTTATCATAAAAAAACCACTTTATGTTTCTAATCGAACAGAGGGTTTTTAACTCTTTCCAATAAGATGAAATATACATACATGTGTTTCCTGTACTCAGCACCTATGTGATATGATCTAGGAATTTCTCTAGGAACTTTAAAGACCGTTATTAGTAGTACCTAAATGCTTTTTAATCATTGCAACTCTGTCTACACCTGGCATTTTAAACAAGATCTGCTTATCCATGATTCAGATATGTTTCAACCACAAGATTAATTACCAGTGCACTTGAGTTCCTCAGTGCTGTGATTTCTGGGTGCTTCTGGGTAGATGGTAAACCCTGTTTGTTTCTCATAAAATTTGCAGCTCCCGTTAGAACCAAGAAAACCGACCATGGAGAGTGAGAAAAAGGCAAGTCATTGCTTGTTTCTTAAGGTTAAGATGCATCTCCCCACCTAAGTTCAAAAGTGTTTATTACTTAATTTTATCTACCAACATAGCATTGTCTTTCTGGAGAACTGTTGAATCAGTCAGATAAAACACAAAATAAGGCAAGGATGTGCTTTAAGAAGCGGTCACACAGGAGTCTGGATATCAAACTGTCATGAGCAGGATGGAGCACATCCCAGAATTACAGTCTACAGTTAAAAAAAAAAACAAACTGTGTATATTATGATAATTTTATTGCTGATTTTACTTTGACTTCCGATAGGCATACTGGTCATCAATCAAGAGGAAAGCTGATTGCCAGATACCATTATAGATGAAATACACTAAATGAAATTATCTTGGTTTTAAGTTGGTTTAATTTTAAAATCTTTTGAAGACAATAGAACTTCAGAGATACTGAATGAACTATTTAAATTATTCAGCATTTTAGATGAAATGCACTAGATACATTAAATTATTCTGTGCTGCTTGCATTTAGGTAATGTCTGAATGGGAGGACTATACAATTCTGGATCACTTCATCTGATTAGGAAAATTTACATTATACAGAGTAGAGCTAATGAGAAATGTGAAGGTGAAGTTATATCACCCTTAAGCCATCTGGGCAATCTATGTGTGTTCTTAACATTTACTGTTCTGTTAGTTTATCCAAAAGAAGGTTAAAAAGGCAATTTAGTAGAGTCATCAGTAATTGAAAAGATTTCTAATAGAACAGGACACTTAAATTAACCAGACCAAAGAAGCACAAAGTTCAGTAGCTGAAATTCAAACTAAGACTGGAAAAAGGACATACATTATTAACAGTGAAGATATGAAACAACTGGACGAACTTGTAGGGACGTGGTGGTCACTTCTAGTCTTTAAACTAGGATAGTATGCTTTTCTACACTAAATGCCTTAGCTCATGATCATTCATTAGTCACTAGAAAAGATGAAGTTGTGACAGATTTATTCTACGTAGGATTTACACAATTTTATTAAAACTATGCAAATTTAAATATTTTTGAATACTAGTTGTAAGAAATAAAGCTTTTTATAAACAAGAATTGGAAGAAGTGGTGCAAAGTATTCTATCAAAATTGAAATGATATTTACTACAAATAATCCTAATACGCGTCTTTCTACCTCTACTCCTGTGCTCAGACAGAGAGTTGGTATCTAGATCTGCTTCATTACCCTCCTGCTGTACATCTCCGTGTACTCACAGCTGGGACCGAGTTCCTGCAAGCCTGATAATCAGGAAGTTGTTCCCTCTGCCCACTCTCACAGACAAGTTTGATCTAATTTAGCTGTGCTTTTGCTCACAGTCACATGGATTCTTAAACATGATGGAGGTGAGTCAGTTAATTAAAATGAATTTAGTGTAGGTATAATCACTTCAGTATTGCTGCTGGTTCGTATGTTATTTCTGTATCTCTCCTGACACACAGTGACCAAAAAAAGAGGATATGAGATGGCATGTGTTTCTTGTTATTTTTTTTTCTCCTAGCAATTAGGTAACCATTAAAAAGTGTAGAACTGCTGATATAAACTGTGTACAAGAAAAATGAAGAAAAGAATGCATATATTTTAACAGATGTATCATACCAGTAGTGATATTGAACATTTTCTGCCCTTGTGTATGTTTGAGGGACTATGATATTTATAGATGTTAACCTTTAAATGCAATTTTATAACTCTTTAGAAACAGCATATACTAAATTTGACGCAAAATAGAGTTCTTCAAGCCTCAATGGTTTACATTGTTGGTTTTTAGGAAGGATGCTTCTATGTGAAGACTTGATGTTGACATTATTGCTTCATTGATAACAGAGGTAGCACATAAATGAACGCTGGCAGAATTAAGGCATAAAGCTTAAAATTGGCATTAAGGTCTTAGTCCTGAACATGTTAGGAAAAATGCTCAGCGATGTTTGTTTGTCAAATCTTTACTGTTTTCCAGTGCAAAAAAGCTCAGGATTAGTATGAAAAAGTTTGGCACAAAAAAGCACTAACTTTTAAAGCCAAGTCAGCACTATGATGTAAACTAATTGCCATTCCGTGGAATTACCACAGTAGAACTTAATTTCAAAATTATTTTCTATTTACCTTTTATGTTTTTGTATTTTAATTGTAAATTTGTTTGAAGTGCTTATTAGGTAATAAGCTCTTTGGATCTGGGTCAGTGGTCAAATGTGCTGTATCTATTATTAACTTTTACAATGCCTGCCACTAAGTGCCATCACCTAGTTGTCATCTTCAAAAAATAGTATAATATAATGGTATTGTTATTTGATGAACTTTGTTCTGTAAAACTTACACTGTGTAGGAAAAAAAGGAGTGTACAGCTTCTGATGTAAATAATTATTAAAATGATATTGCATGTGCAGAAAAAATGCCCATAAAATCTTATGTTTATGCAATATTTAACATGTTAGGATGAACTACAGCTCTGTCATTTAACATGTTTTAAATGAAGAGTCTACCTTATACTTGTAACGGATTCATCTGGTGTCATTAGTTTGAAAGTTTTCTTTCCAAAGTAACATTCAACCTAAATCTCTCTCGATACCTTCCCAGCCGGAACTTCTTGTCCTGTCTTCTACAGACTTGGATGAAAGATTATTCTTTTCCTCTTTTCCTCAGTTTTTGAAGTATTTGAATATTGTTAGTCTCATCATCCTCTTCTGAAGAGTAAGGAATCCAAATTTTCTCAACATTTCTAAGTAGGTTTCTGTAATTTGCATGAATATTCTGAGGAACACACTGTATTCACACCTCTTGTGATGCTTGCCAAAGAAGTTGTGCCCGCCAAAGGAGATTTCTTTCCAGTGTTTTGGTATCTGCCTTTAAACTAGTCCTTGCAGCTTGATTGAAAGTGTGTACTCCAGCTCTGAATCCTATTTTTAGTAATAGCCACTATAACTCATCACCCATCACTCTTGTAGGAACAGCATAACTAGTCTTTCTCAAATAACTTTGGGACCAGGATAATGATATGACTTTTAAAACAAAGGGTAGGTCTTCTTTATTCTCTCTGAGTAAACATTTGATTAAGCACTTTGTAAACAGAGGCACAAAAAGCAACAAAATGTATTGTTGGTAGTGTTCTGAAGCTTATCTCTGTCATCAGGTGTTACTCGAGAATCTCAACAGTTGTCCGTGCCCCCAAGTTGACTGTCTTATAGACATTCTTCCTAGAGAGCAAAGCCTGAGACACTGCCTCTTCTCCACATGTAGACTCTCATTTATACCC
Organism: Dromas ardeola; assembly: GCA_013398915.1. Lineage (NCBI taxonomy): Eukaryota > Metazoa > Chordata > Aves > Charadriiformes > Dromadidae > Dromas > Dromas ardeola. Next base: position 19,397 of record VYZM01022835.1, read on the forward strand.
TTGAGATACCTGGTGCATGTAGCAGTAACTTTTTTGCAGGTTTGTTCCATCATTCTTATGAAAAATTGTGTTTTCATCAAAATATATTGTAAATCAGGTTTCTTTGCAAGGAAAACATGAAAAGAAATACTGCTTTTTAGGACAGGCTTAAAGAATACTCATCATTAGTGTTATATGAGAATAAAAAAGTACGAAAAAGACATTTCAAAGCTGAGATTCCTTTTTAATCTTCAGAATTATTGTTCATTTAATACTTATAAATATCAACAGGAAGTGAGAGATTTTCTCTTGTCCTTAGGGGCTGGCTGAGTCTCTCCACTTTAGTTGTGCACATTGCTGACCAATCTGTCTAGGTCAAATAACTCCTTCCTGCAAGTTAAAATTATTTCATAAACAATATATATCTCAGGAAAAAATAACACCTTACTTATTAACACTACAAACTCTTGTTGGTGTCTCGCATTCACAGGAACTAAGCAAAGCATAGAGAAGTAATAAACAGTGAGTTTGGGAATGACATTATCTCCCAACCACAGTTGTAGGGACATGCAGTCATATTTGCCAGATTGCAAGCACTCTGTCTTAATTTTGTTTATAATTGTTCCTGTGCAGTGTTGAGCAAAACCCCAACTTTCTGTAAGTACAGCAATGCCATTTCCTTCTATTATAATGCAGGGGATTAGAATCCCCTCCATAGTGTCTTACAGTGCTGGATGTCTCCAGAGATCCAGTTGTCTTGCTCTTTGGCTGTTCACTCAGCAAAGACCACCTTTCACTGCCCTTTCTCCTCATGACATAGATGTGTTAGTTGTCATCTCTCCTCAAATGACACAAGTGAATCTCCTCATAGGGGATGTGAGATAGGGGATTATCCATCACCTTTCATGGCAGAGCCAGAGTAAAAGCTGTGGGGCTGAGTACCAAGTGAAGAAGAGTAGACAAGGTGGCAGTGACAGCTAGATTTGGATGCGTGGGAAATGACACGGAGGAGTACAAAAAGCATTGGCAGCTTGTGAAACTGTCTGCAAGAGCCCACCACTTCCCTGTAACACTGCAGGAGATGCTGTCAGTCAAGCTATCTGAAAATCTTATCCCTCTTAGATCTTGAACATTGCCAAAGCTGGATTTTCTTAGTGTAATCTATTTGAGAGGGCAGGACCTGAAATGATGATAGTCATACCTGGCAGGGTGTCCTAGCTTGGACCTAGCAGCTTCTATTGGCATGGGAGAATTAAGATTTTTTGTCTGAAATCATCAAGACAATCAAATCAGGTAGGCTTAAATTTAAGCTTTAAAATTTTATTTATGTTGCCAAATGCCCTATCCAAGATTAAAAGTCTCTTTGGTCTTGGTATATAAACACTCATCATCTGCTGTTTTGGCGCTGACAAACCAGCCTTTTTTTTTTTTTTTTTTCCCTGTAAGTTCATTGTTTGTGTTTGCCCTGGAGATTGCAGAAGTATGAGATATTTCCCTTGAGGTATCACACTGAAATATTTAAGAAGTTTTACTTCCTCCCTCCAGAAACCCATGCTACTGTAAGAACATTTCCCATTATACTATTGCTTCAGGGTTTTAGACCCTTTTTATAAGAAGACATTTTATGGCTATTACTCAATCTCTGTTTCTAAGACAAATGCAACCTAAAAGACATGCCTTTTTTAAAGCTTTTTTAGCTTTTGTTGATATGCAGGGCATAGGTAAGTGGTATGAAAATAATGACTGTGTTCATAACTTGTGCTAATAATTGACTATGATCAGAGACATTTGGCTGAAGAACAGTTGACTCTCCTTCTGGAGACAATCAGAGAAAAAAACCCACAAGTATCTGGACATGTATTGATTTATGAGACCAAGATACAGTTAGACAACCATTTCTGTATGTTTAAGATTTAAGTTTTGCTTTTGCTTATCTCTTCCTTTTCTGCCATTGTTAGACTTCCTCACCGAATCCTGCAGCAGGATATACCTAAGACAGTTGTGATAGGTTGACCCTGGCTGGGCACCAGGTGCCCACCAAAGCCACTCTGTCACTCCCCTCCTCAGCTGAACAGGGGAGAGAAAATATAGCAAAAGGCTTGTGGGTCAAGATAAGGACGGGGGAGATCACTCAGGAATTACTGTCATGGGCAAAACAGACTCGACTTGGCAAAAATTAATCTAATTTATTACCAATCAAATCAGAGTACAGTAATCAGAAACAAAAGCAAATCTTAAAACACCTTCCTCACATCCCCCCCCTTCTTCCCAGGCTCAACTTCACTCCTGATTTTCTCTACCTCCTCCCCCAGCCAGTGGCACAGGGGGACAGGGAACAGGGGTTGCAATCAGTTCATTGCACATTGTCTCTGCTGCTCTTTCCTCCTCAGGGGGAGGACTCTTCACACTCTTCCTCTGCTCCAGTGTGGGATTCCTCCCATGGGAGACAGTCCTCCATGAAGTTCTCCAATGTGAGTCCGTCCTATGGGCTGCAGTTCTTTACAAACTGCTCCAGTGTGGGTCCCTTCCATGGGGTCACAAGTCCTGCCAGCAAACCTACTCCAGCATGGGCTCCTCTCTCCATTGATCCACAGGTCCTGCCAGGGCCTGCTCCAGCGTTGGCTTCCCATGAGGTCACAGCCTCCTTTAGATGCATCCACCTGCTTCAGCGTGGGGTCCTCTAGTCCTGAAGGTGGATAGCTGTTCCACCGTTAGCCTCCATGGGCTGCAGGTGGACAGCCTACCTCCCCATGGTCTTCACCACAGGCTGCAGGGGAATCTCTGCTCCAACACCTGGAGCACCTCCTCCCCCTCCTTCTTCACTGACCTCGATGTCTCCATAGTTATTTCTCTCACATATTTTCACTGCTCTCTCCAGCTGCTGTTGGTGAAGTTCCCTCCCTCCCCCTCCCCCCCACCGCTTCTTAAATATGTTACCACAGAGGTGCTATCACCATTGTCGACTGACTCACTGACTGGTGACTCCAGTAACATTTGTGTCACATTTTCCAAAGCTCCCAGTCTCAAGAGCATGTGAATTTATCCCCAAATTGTCCTTGCCAGCCTGCAAGCACAGATGGTAGTAAATGCAATGATTTTATTCTAAATTATTACTTTAAAATCATGGTTTCTCAAATGTGTGTACAAATTGATATATGACACAATTCTTTACAAGTCTGATAGGTAACTAGCATTCCCATCATTAAATTTTACATTTTGAATCCTGGTCTTTTCTTAGGGAGTCCTGCTGTCTTGTGACTCTTCTGAAGTATCTTCTTAGCCAAAAAAATAAAAAAAAAAACATAACCAAACTGTTTGGTTAACACTACTTTTCCTCAGTTATATTCTAGACCTGCAATCTTTATTCAAGCACACTCCAATGGCCTCTAAGGCACATAATTTTTCCCATGAAAGAAGTGTTGCTTCCATGGTATCTATATGAGGAAAATTAGATGTGGACTAATTTTCCAGTCCAGGAATCATAGAATCATAGAATGGTTAGAGTTGGAAGGGACCTTAAAGATCATCTAGTTCCAACACCCCTTGCCATGGGAAGGGACACCTTCCACTAGACCAGGTTGTTCAAAGCCCCATCCAACCTGGCCCTGAACACCTCCAGGGATGGGGTATCCACAGCTTCCCTGGGCAACCTGTTCCAGCGCCTCACCACCCTCACACTAAAGAATTTCTTCCTAATATCTGATCTAAATCTACCCTCTTTCAGTTTAAAACATCTATCGCTACACTCCCTGATAAAAAGTCCCTCCTCCTATTTCCTGTAGGCCCCCTTTAGGTACTGGAAGGCTGCTATAATTTCTCCCCAGAGCCTTCTCTTCCCCAGGCTGAACAACCCCAATTCTCTCAGTCTTCATGGGAGACGTGCTCCAGCCCTCTGATCATCTTCACGGCACTCCTCTGGACCAATTCTAACAGCTCCCTGTCCTTCTTGTGCCGAGGACTCCAAATCTGGACACAGTGCTCCAGTGGGGTCTCACAAGAGCAGAGTAGAGGGCCAGAATCACCTCTCGCTCCGCTGGCCGCACTGCTTTTGCTGCATCCCAGGATGCAGTTGGCTTTCTGGGCTGTGAGTGCACATTGCTGGCTCATGGTGAACTTCTCATCCACCAACACCCCCAAGTCCTTCTCCTCAGGGCTGCTCTCAATCCATTCTCTGCCCAGCCTGTATTTGTGCTTGGGATTTCTGTGACCCAGGTGCAGGACCTTGCACTTGGCCTGGTTGA
>VYZM01022835.1:24191-56122 GCA_013398915.1 Dromas ardeola
CCAGACTGCCACGACTTTTCAAATATAATCAAAAGTGGCACAGTGACTTCATCTGCCAGCTCCCTCAGGTCCCGTGGATGGATTTCATCAGGTTCCTTAGATGGTCTCAAACATGATCTTCTCCTACAGTGGGTGGTTCTTCATTCTCGTAGCCCCTGTTTTTTCCTTCTGCTGCTTGGCCAGTGTGGTTGGAACCCTTGCTGGTGAAGACCGAGGCGAAAAAGTCATTCAGTACCTCAGCCTTCTCCATATCCTGGCTGACCAGGTGTCCTGTTTCCTGGCCACATCTTCCCTAGTCTTCGCTTTCTCTCTGACATACTTATAGAAGTTTTTCTTGTTGTCCTTGATGTCTCTGGCCACATTTAATTCTATCTGGGCTTTAGTTTGACTAATCTGGTTCCTGGCCACTCGGACAGTTTCTCTGTATTCCTCCCAGTCTACCTGTCCTTGCTTCCATCCTCTGTAGGCCTCCTTTTTGCTTTTGAGCTTGTCCAGGAGCTCCTTGTTCTTTTGTTTTTGAGCTTGTCCAGGAAAACTTGTGTTGGTCTAATGGAATACCTAAACGTCTTTAAATTCAATAATAGTTCAGCTTTAATTAGCATCCTGGCCACCATGATTCATGGAAAATGTTCATGGGATAATAATGTTCTCTCTTAGGGTCCAAGCTATATAGCCACATTATTTATTTTGTAAGGTGACAATTTCTCTCTTCTTGAATAAATCATGTGATATAGCAGGGCATCTTATGATACTGCTTGCATCATAGAAAAAGAAGTCATGAACAACTGACATTCAAATTGCCCAAACTCTGTTGTGGTATAATATCAAGCAATTTAATTTTACACTAATTCAGAACACAATTCTAGCCAAAGTTTCTGAGATCATATTTCTGCCCTATTTTTCCCTGTTTTCATTTAACTTAAATCATGAATATAGTTAAAAAAACAAACAAAAAACAAAAAAACAAACCCAAAACAATCAGCCTTTTAAATCCTTGGCTGGTCTCTGCTGTCTTGCTTTAGGCACTATCTGAAAAATTAAAGCACAAGGTCTTCTGAGGTATCTGGGTTTGTAGTGATTTCTCTGCATAGGCAATTGGAGTTTACGGAGAATATTGAAATTCCTTCAGGAACCCAGTCTGCTAAAACAAAGGTAGTACAAAATAGGAATTGTTACCAGCAAAGGGCCTACTAAAAGGAGTTTGTCTTCTCTAAAATGTTGTCAGAACTACTTTGGCATATTGGAAGTTCAACCAAAACATTATGACCATGGTTTGTTTTTTTTTTTTTTGGTTTTTAGTTGGTTGGTTTGTTGGTTTTGGTTTTGGTTTCTATGTTTGTATTAGTCTGTGTGAGCAACCCAACAACTAAACCTAGTTTCCATATATGAATGTAACCATCTTGAACAAACAAACAAGGTCTCTTGAAGATTGTTTTTTTTTAGAAGAGCAAAAAATGAGGATGGTGAATAACAGGTTTTAAAGGAAAAGAACAGCCACTTACCATTTTTCACTTGTGTAAAGATGTCAGGATGGATCCCTCTGTGTTAACCTTCTCCTTCCTCAAGTGAAATCCCTCTGAAATTTATTCCAGAAAGTACAATTTTTGCAGGAGGAGCTGTCTTATAATGTAAGATCACAGATGACTATGGCATACTTTTTAAATATATCCATTTCATCCTGGCCAAATATTCTCTTCAGTAAATGAATTACTGAATTTAAAAGAAAGAATGAGTTTGGCTTAAGTTGTTTTGTTAGCCAGGTTGTTTACTTTCTGGATCATCTGTTGCCCTCTGTGTGACTTAAGGTTCTCTTAACTGATCAGTTTTTATGTGTATCTGTTGCTCAACAGATGTCTCAGATGCTAAGGTCCCCCCTGAGTATAGTAGTGGTTTATATGTGCAAGCATTCCCAATTGCAGAAGTATACTGGTTCTGAAATATGAGGTAAATTAATGTTAACTCCACCTGCACATACTAAAAAACATTACACATGTTCTATATGAAACATTCAAGTTAACCAAAAGACACAAGTAAAGATGAGTGACATAAAAGATTATTTTTATGGTCAGCATTTCAGAAGAATATATCTCTAAGGAATAAGAAACTAGATGTTTTTCTCAATTTTAATGTCTGTTACATTGTTTTGCTAAAAAGAAAGACTACGCTTATGGAGGGAAAGACCAACAGTATGAGCATAAAGGATCAGTCTCGTGAGTATAGGTGTTACACAGTAAAGAATCTTCAGTTCTTTGCTTCTGCAAGTCCCAGAGAAATATGTACTATTTTGAAATCTCATTAGGAGAATTAATTCTGCATTTCTTTAGCATTTACCAGCCTACAGAAATAAATCAATTATTTGAGAGTTTTTTTCACATCAAAGTTAAAAGAAAATAACATATCTTTTTCCACTAAATGAAAGAAATGGAGAACCACAACTAATTCACTGTATTGTAATTGATTTATGAGGTTCTAATTTAATGTAAACACAAAATACAAAAAGGTGAGAAACCTACACAGTTTTCTAACTGTTAGTCATTCAGTTAAACTAATTGACCATGAATTTGTTGGTAGAAGTGGGACAAAGCACAGTTACATATTATTTTAATGAACAGTGATGTGTGAAACAAATCATAGCCTTGTCAACAAGATAATAGTGAGTTATATCCCAGTCATGGTTGAAAGATATATGACAAACGTGATAGGTGTAATTTGCAAAAGCTGCTAAAGGTTTGTCAAGTTGATATTTATATTTGAAAACTGTAAAATGAAGAAGGTCTACAAGTGCTCATTAATTAGGTATAATATTTGTTATATAGACTCAACACAATATTCATGTACTCTTGAGTTTTTGTGAACATGGTGCAAGCCTTTGATTGACTTCTGTTTGTCTTCAATAATTGTAACAGTCAATTCTTTCTCTGATGTATGGTTATACTAATAGATTTTTCCTGAATATATGGAAACATGATAGAAATAACTAAATGAAAAATGAAGAATATTATTGCCTTATTTGGAGATTTTTATTATTCTTTTAATATTTGCCTAGGAATCTTGGTAATTTCCTCTCAGGAGTGCTCAATATTAAAACATAAAACTATAGAAAACATAAGACTATAGCTTTATCATTGCTACAAATGTTACCTGAAACTAGTTAAAATTTAGAAATAAAGATCAGAGAAACCCAATTGACTCACTTTTGTGAGAAGTTTGTTTGGCTTTTTGCTCAGTTTGTTCAGTGAGGTACTGCCTTCAGACTTTAAATTAGCAACCCCTCTCTTTAAAAATTTTACTTCCGAAAGTATTCCTGTTCACATTCATTCTGTAATACATTGTAAAAGAACACAGATTTAGACAAGCTTTTGAAAGTAGAAGTAACAAGAGCTCCCCTTCTGTCTACACCAGAAAAAGACTGCATACTTAGGTTATGTATTGACAGTGATGAGAAACAAATCTCCACTCAACTGTTCTATATGCAGCTCCGTTTTATTCTTAGAAAACTAAATTATGGTAGATATTGAGAATGCTAACTTTTAAATAAAATATTACGTACAAGCAGCTTATTGGAACACATTTGGTTACAAGTGGATTTTTATGACTGCTTAGAATTGATATATTTTAATTTCTTAGACTGTCACACCCTTCTAAAATGATTATTCTGAAGCATTCACTTTTACGTTAGCCATGACCTACTTTCTATTAAGATGAGTACTTTGGGTATAAATATCTGGTGCCTGTTTCATAAGCCTTATTCTCATAGAATAATAGATGTTATCTAGATACTTTCCATAAAGCTTTTCCTCTTTCCTTCACTCTGCCTAGGTGATTAAAAGATTTTATTATATTTTTCAGGGAGAAAATGAGTGGGGGAAGGAAGGACTTGTTAAGGAATTCATACTGTCCTTCGGTGTGATAATTAAACTCTAAAATTCTTCACTGTTTTTCTTGGTTGTATCACTAAATATCTGCTGTACTGCAGTGGAAGAAAAGAAAAAGTACCAGAATCAGCAGTGTACTGCATATAGTATGAATGAGAAAGTAAATAATAAAACCATAGCAAATGCTACCATCTGGATGGCATCGAGGAACTTGCAGTCACTCTTGTTAGTAAGGAAAAGTCTTGATATTTGAAACAGTGATTATGTGTCATATCCAGGTATATTTTGATATGAAGAAGTGTATAGAGTTGAGCTTAAAATGGTGGAGAGGGATATAACCACTAACAATTCTATAAAGAGCTGGCATGTTGTTTTGCCGATTCCTGCTCAAATACATAGTGTGTCCATTGTCCCAATGACCTGCTGACCTGCTGTAATTTAGTTTGCAGTTAACCAAGTTGAGAATAGGATTCGATAGACTTAGATAAGTGAAATTTCAATATAGAAAGCTCAGTAGGTCTAAGACAAATCAAACAGTCATTCTTTCAATTGAGGCTATGTCATTGTTTTAATTTCTGAATTTTCAGGTTTTCCTTTCCTCTTCCCATTGCTGAAATAAGACTCATGACAGTCTGGCTTCTCTCCTTCTTGGAGAACCTCCTGGCTGTTTTTGTTCACACTTTGACACTACTTCCATAGAGCACTTCTGCTGAAAGTGCATTTCTACTTCCTGAGTATGTCTTATATCAGCTACAGATTCTCCTCTCCTGCCTAATGCCTTCATATACTGTCTCCTCTCACACTTTGATCTTGGACGCTTTTTCTGGGCTTGGAGCACAGCCACAAATCAAGTCTAAGCAAGCAAGGTAGCAGCCATGAATAACAGAAGAGGTTGCAGCATGACCTAAAGCATATTGAATAATATCTTTGGATCAGAAATTCCGCCTGGATTATGACTGCTTTAACAGTAGACTGATTTTCTGAATAAGCACGAACTGCCTTCAGCAAGACCCAATACTGGGTAAATAACAACTGCAATTTTATCTGGATTTTTAACAGGTGAATGTTAAGTTAGTTTCATTAGCTTTTTCTAGTCCTCACAGCTTCAATCGATGATTTAGAAGCATTAGGGGGAATGCAGTGGAGGAAAAAAAAGGCAAATAATAAAAAAAAAAAACCTTGAATTGGCCCAATTCTAACTAGTTTGTGTTTTTCAGTGTAGAAGGACTGTTGGTTGCAGAGTTGTTTAGAGAGGTGCTATTTTTCTAGTTGACTGTACAAAAAGTATTATCAATGCTGTGACTTCTCCTGTAAGAAGATTTAAAAAACATACAGAGTGACACATTTGATCTATTCACCAAAACTGCAAACATAGAAATCTCTAGGTACGAATTTTCTAGGGGGTTTTTTGATTGAGGCATTTATGTAATTTCAAACACAGATGAGAGAATTTCTGAACCGCAAGAAAGTTTTATTTCTGTAGTATTTTAAATCCACAGATGAGCTGCCAGAATAAAAAGAAGAAATGTAGTCTTCAAAAGACTATCTGTTTGATGTATTTGGTATTGAAAAGGATGAAAAATATTTTTAAATACCATTTGATATTATAGCAGATTAATTTGTAAACAAATTTTCTGTTTTCTTAATTGATGAGAGCTGTAATTTCTTTAAAAAATGTGGTTTTTTTAAATTTGAAATGAGTGAATCTGTGAAGCTACTGATCTTGAAACCCTAACTTAGCTTGCAGTAGCTGCATTAGTGAGATACTAGGCAAAGATCACAAGAAAATTTGTCCCTTTAAACAGTGGCACAAAAGGTTATAAAAAAATTACAAGCAACTATGATGTTTTTTTACAGATAATCCTGTGTTTCTTCCTTTCATTGTGATCTAATATTAGATAGTATATTATTCTTTACTCACAACTTTTTTATCCATTCTCACTGGATTTTGTTTCCTGATGACTTAAGGCCCACTTTTATGCATCTTCTAGTGAAGACAACTAAATCACAGAACAGAAATATTTCTTGTACTTCTCTCTGACCTCACAGTATGTCTATAGTGTTTTTTATTTCCTCCCTCCCTTCCTCTTTTTCGGAAATCTATTACTTCAGCAGTTAAGTTCAAGAAAACTACTCATAAGTGAAATGGACAAGTTTTCCTTAGTCACACCATGACAATAGTGAGATTGTGTAGGCTTTGCTCAGAGCGCACCACGCGTTAATAAATTTCTTCTTCCCTTGTTTTGGGTAGGTAGAGGTCAGAAGAGCCCACAAAAACGACATTTAAAGCATGGAGCACTAGAAGTGTCTGAGAGTCCTACCTAGTTCAAGGGAAATGAATTCTAGCAGACCCATTACTGTTCATTCTCACATTCTCTAGTCCAGGGGTTACTTTGAAAAAGAAACAACAAAATGTAAGTGCTGGGTTACATGAAGATAACATTGTTTGCATTATGCTAATACTAAAGATTTGAACAAATTTGTACAGCCCTTTTAGCATGAACCATGGATTTAAGGACTGTATTTTGTCATAAAATATTTCTTCCTGGGAGTTTAAGTAGGCCTACATTTCATGATAGAAAAGGACATACACATTTGTGTAAAAGAAAAAAGTTTTACATAAGGAGGTGTTTCAACAGAAGAGAGGATGCTTCAACAAAGAGCTTCAGGAATAACTGAAATGAAGAGGTTTCTTTCATGTAGAGGACAGGGTCTGCTAGGAAAGAATGAGTAATTCACCAAAAAAAAGTTGTCATGTAGCAACAGAACAGAGAAGGAGTTATGGGTCCAATCCTAGTGTGACTAAATGCAGAGGCTAAGTAGCTATTGATTTAATCTTAGAGTAAGGTCAGGATCAGCACAGAGGAAGAATGTGTTTTGGTGAACATGTGGCTTCATGAACCAGGGAAGCAAAGAAGTAGGAGAAAAAGCTCTCCTTTTTCATTCAATAGACAGTAATTGGTTACAAGGGTAAGGACATATATGTACTGTTTGAACTCCTTTACACTGATGAAGCTTTCAGCAGCTACTGTAGGGCCTTTGTGATAGCAGAATTGGGCCTTGAAACAGCTGTAATTTCAATTCTTATCAAGTCTTTAAAGAAAATAAAAGAAATTAGAAAGATTGTAGAAATTAAATAGAACAAAATTCTGGTGAACGAACATAATATTCTAATAGTAAATTTGCTTGGGAATTCAAGCAGTCTCTGTTCCCAAAATACCAGTGTTGTTTTCCACAGGTGCATTTGTTTTGTCATTACAGAAATGAAAAATAGCTTTACCTTGTCAGAAGCATGGAGTCTTGAATTTATAAAAAAAGAATATCCAGAAACATTTTATGTTGAAGTAGATATTTTACACACTTGGAGTCATGTGTGAGCTAAAAAATATGGGGAAATTAAATAGATCAACTATGCAAATATTTAGTTAGATTTATTTACAGCTATATTATAGTGTAAGAATTATTACTGATCTTCCCTGAGTAGTGTTGACACTAAACCGCTTAGGTCATAGAAAGCAAAGTAGCAGTGCAATTTTCTAACGTGCTTAAGCCTGCACAATAAGTGATGCAAATTATGCAGGGCTCCTCCTTGCCCAAATGCAAGGATCTTTTGAAATAACGTTACAGAGAGCTCATTTTGCAGAACCTGTACTTTGCTTTTACTTATTGCAAGAAATTTTCAAGAACTCCCTTAGCAGGGCAAAACTTTGTCCCTTACAGACAATTTTATTGAAAAGGACTTGTGAATGGAGACTTGGAAACACATTCTTCTTTACTTAACCAGTCAGATGTCTTTTATTGTCATATATAAAAGCAGGAGCAAACCTTCATATTTCATCTTTTCTTTCAGCTTGATAACTCCCTTTAAATGGGATATGTAATTGATATTTTCATTGTTTGTTCAATGTGAAGTCAAATTAAAAGTAAACAGACTAATGTATAACGTCAGCTTTATGCACAACAGCCACGAGCATTCTTGTAACTCTAGCAAGAACCCAGTCAGAGCAAATGACTGGATTTGTGCCGTGCAAGTGTGTCTCTCTTCCATCCCCGAAGACTCAATCAATATACCTATCATTTTAATTATCACCAGAACACATTCCACTTGATCTAATCTTTAACAAATCACTGTAATTGTTTTGATTATTTGTTATTCCTATCTGAATTTGTTAGCACTGTCAGTAATTACCTTCATTTGTTATATTTTTCATTCGATTGTAACAGTTTAAAATTTCCTTTTAATCTTATTATTGTATCTTTTTCTTTGACTTTTACTTTTATTTTCTTTTTCTTTAATGATTCTTTTTTCTGCAACCCCATCATTCAAAGTATCTTCTCTTCCCTTACTATTTTTTTCATGTTACAGTAACATTACTTCACTCTTCTCTGTCATTTCCAGTTATTTCATTGTGCCTAGTTAACTTGGCTGGATATATCCCACTAACATTACCAGGCAGTGTCACTTCACAGCTGACTCACTGTTCAGTGTTGAAGTACCCTCACTGTGAAAAAATTCCTATGTTTAATTGGAATTTCCTGCATCGCAAGTTGTGCCCAGTGCCTTTCTTCTTTCCAATATGTATCTCTGAGAAAAGTCTGGCACTATCTTTTCCATACCCTCCCGCTGGGTAGCTGAAAAGATATTTGATCAAAATTAACCAATGCCAGTAGCAACGGATATGTTCAAAGAACTGCTTGTGAGCAATTTGCAGAAGTGCTTTGGGGAATATTTTTAGCAATAAAATATATATAGAAGTAATTTTACCATTTCTTGAATGTATTTTCCCCCTAATGTTTGGAGAAATGTATTTGAATGTTTTGTTTAAATGAGTTGCTCTATGCATTTTGTAAGCATTTCTGTAGGATTGTTGCTTTTATAGCAGGAAGAGATCATATGTTAACAGCTTGCAGCTGCTGAATGCTAGTGCTCATCCGAAACACAATTTTAGAATTTCAACATTGAAACCAAACCAAAGTTTAAGAAGTGACATGTGAGTGACAAGTAGTCCTTTAAATGTGTATATCACAACTCAAACAGCTTCCAATACTTAACTTTGAAACAGAATTAATTGCGTACTTCTTTTACAAAGTTTGTGATCTTCTTCCTGCTATAGCGCATAGCTTTTCAGTTTCATCAAGGTGAACACTGGACTAGAACCTCCAGGGACGTTCCTCCCTAGGTCAGTTGTGAGATGACTGGCACTGTGAAGTAAGGCCAGTGAAGCTTTATCTTACCTACGAGGAATTTATTTCTACCTGAAAGGAAAGAAAATATTGTTCCTTCAACAGACAACATCATGTTACTTTAGTTAATTCATTAAGGGATGTGTCTGAAGCTTGCATGTTGCTCTCTCTTTTTACCCAAGGAAGCACAGAAATGAGCCTTGAAACCTCCTTAATGGCCATTCACAGTTTTAGATTAGACTTGCTTGTGGTGGAATTTGATCACCTTCAGAAATTGAGCTACCTGAATTTTGCCACAGTAACACATAAAAAGTATTAAAATGTGTTTTCAGTTATAAGAAACAAAATTTAAAGAAATGATGGACAGAATTTCCTTTATCATTCACCATATGGAGAATTTGTGTATGTATAAATTGAGTACAACATGTAGTAGATCAAACTAGATTTGTTTTGTTTGATTTTGCTCAAGTAAAAAGATATTATCAGATACAGATAAGCATAATTCTAAGAAGTAAGTTGATCATATTTAGGTCCATAACCTTGTCATTTGCATTTTCTCATTTTCTTGGCATTTTCTATACTGTGGTTGCTAATTTCAGCAGTCCTAATTTGTACAGAAATTAATTTTAATTTTGTTTCACACATACAGAGGTTAGCATCAGACTACATTAATATCATGTAGTCATTTAAAAGTTGATAGGCTCTATCTAATGTAGCTTTCTAGATTACTGTGAGACAGGTCTTAGTCTTTACTAGTATTTTTTCATTTTAATATCTGTTCCTCTTGCTTTATGTCTTTTAAATCCTTGCATGGCCCTTATCATAAAAATATTTAGGAATGAATATATATAGTCTCTCCCATTTTGTAATTTTTCCTTCTAACTTTCTGATTTTTAAGACTGCTTCTGAAATGCTTCTAATTAGGTCAATTCTGCACCACAGAAAAAGGTTATGCTGCGCAGTGGAAGCCGTCTCAGGCATGAAAAATCTCATGTGAACTATCTTACAAAACAAGTGATTTTGTTTAAAATGCAATAGATAAAATAGATTTGTTTACCGAGTAGAAACTTGGTTAGATGACAATTGCCCCTGCTTTACTGTGTCAGCTAGAGGGAAGAGAATCTGGCTGGGGACAGCTGGGAACAATAAATATGACAGTGCAACGTTTGCTGCAGTACAAGATAGCATTTCCCTCCACTAGGAAATGCAGTGCACTCTCTGAGGCACTTCAGGTGTGGCTAGGTAAACAACGGCACAGAATATTTTATTTTGCTTCAATATTTACATTGTCATGGTCCAAATTTTAAACAGTATGTAATCCTGAAGGTGATGGCATTTTCCCAGGGTGCAAGAAGTATTATTGATAAAAGAGAGGACCAGCTACGTCTCCTTTAAAGTGACATATCACAGAACAGTTGAGGTTGGAAGGGACCTCTGGAGGTAATCCGGTCCAACCCCACAGCTCAAGCAGGACCACCTAGAGCCCAGGACAATGTCCAGCCAGTTTTGCAATATCTCTAAGGAAGGAGACTCTACAACTTCTCTGGGCAAGATATCCAAGTACTTGGTCACCCTCATAGTAAAAGAAGAGTTTCCTAATGTTCAGAGGGAGCTTCCTGTGTTTCAGTCTGCCCATTGCCTCTTGTCTTGCCACTGAGCACCACTGAAAAAAGCCTGGCTCCATCCTCTTTGCACTCTCCCTTCAGATATTTACATACATTGATAGTATCCCACTTGAATCTTCTCATTTGTTCCTGCTGAGAGTTATTGGACACCTAAAAAATTAGTTACATTAGCTGTAGAAATTTTATTATATTCCTTTTTTTAAGTTCCATTTAATAATTCCTTCTCTGTCAGTCCTACATGACTGAAGACCGACAGGGGAAAGTGTAATACTTCTGAGTGACTATCAGATGACTGATGTCTATGTCTTCTGCTGTTTGCCTGAAAGTGCTAATGATGATTGAACATCATTGTCATGCTGAGTCTTGTATGTGAACTCCCTAATGCTCAGCAGCTAGGTGGTTTGGCATTTTTACAATAAATATGTAATTATCAAAATAATGCAAAGTTGACTGATAACACTACTAGGCAGCTTGGGTTTATGAGTTCTACATGGATATCAATTTTTCTTTTAAATGTAAGTTTCATTGATAACAGCATAGTGCAATTTACCACTTCCATTTCTGTAAACTGTTTGGTTTGCCACAGTATGATATTTTGATTAAGAAGCCAGATGATACAAAATCAATAGAACAGTTCATATTGATTAAACACTGCCTTTCTTACTGATGTTTGTGAGGTCTTTAAGGATCAGTTCTTGACCTTTTGCTATTTAATATTGTTATCAATGACTTGGAGGAAAACAAAACTGTTATTGATTGAATTTATAGCATATGCACACACACGCATAAAGGAATGTCAAATAAATAGTATTCAGCAGGGAAATGTAGGTTGTTTGGTAAGTACAGTATAAATATACAACTTGCAATTCAGTGTAACCAAGTCACATTTCGATCTAGTGATGTGTGAATAGAAGCCACACTTTGAGGCTACAAATGCTGTCTTGAAGAGCAGCTGCTCTTAAAAAGGTGCAAGAAGTCACACCAAACATGAACACTCGATACAGTTCCACATGGAAAAGGCAAATGTGAGACATAAACATGAAAATATTGAGTAGAAATGAATTATGCTACCTCTGTACTTCTCCCTGTATGGCTGTTGCTTCCAGTTCTGCAATCCACAATTCAAAAAGGGCATTGATAAATTGGTGAGGATTAAGGGAAAGCCAGGAGAATTATTAAAAGACTATGAGAGACTCAGGGAGCTCAAACTATAAATTTAGTAAAGGAAAGGTTAAGAACTGTGTCTAGAGCACTCACAGCTCTTCACAGCTGGACGCTCGTCAGAGTAGACCTTTGTGTTCCCAGGCTTTCCTTGCACAGTGAAAGGATGTCCTGCCAATTCTCTGTCCTTTCTAAAATGCCTGGTACATGTATTGTTGCCCCTTTCCAGAGGCAGCACCTCATAGCTGAGCTGCCCTTCTTTCCAGGATCATCACTGACCACCTGAGCTATACCTTTTCCTGTAATCCACACTGGTTGTTTACATGGATTTGAAATAACCAAATGGTGTTGCCAACAGGCTTGTAGAGCTTTTGGGCAGAAGCATTTTGCTTTTGTTACTACACAGAATGTCAGTTCTCAACAAAACATTAAAAGTCAGAGTTGGGTTTTTTTTTTGTTCCCTCACCTTTCTCCAGTTCACTGAGAGTTGGCCAGTGTACCTAGAATCTTTTTTGAGCATAGGATGTCTCTTCTAGAATGTTCTGTCTTGTTCATGTCTTTTGACTGTGTGTGGTGTCCTGCTCATTCCCTTATATTTTAGTACAGCAGAGCTGTAGCTCTTCTTGCTCATGCCTGCTGTTTGGGAGTGATTTGGAGTGTTGCAGGGAGGGAAATGCAAACTCTGGATATGCCTTTAAAATTTTGCATCACGCAGCCTTTAATTTCCTCTAACGAAAACAGATGAGGACGATGGAAGTATGGCAGGATCATAGAGCAGTGCAAGGGTTTGCTGATGCTGTAGGTACAGCCATCCCCAAACACAAAGCTCAACACACACCTACATACATTACCTCTCCCAGGGATGGCATTCCTCACTTTTTTCTCCTGTACCATTGCTCACTGTTTGGCCCAGCAGGTTTCTTTGGGATCCAATGGGTTTGTGGGGTTCCTGTGAGGCTCTCTGGAGGTCTGGTGTCCCACTGGAGCGCCCTGCACAAACCCAGCACTCGTGGGTGCTGCTGCCGCTCATCTGTCCTGGGGCATCCTTGTGCATTCCTTCATGCTGTCCCTAGTTCTTTGGATTGTCACAGCTGATTGGGATCTGATTGGGATCGATCTGGCTAATCATTGGGTATTTTTTCTAGGCAGATGTTTGATGGCTTTTCCCTAGTGTCATCTAAAAAATGAGACAATTTTGTCACGTTCAGTCTTGTGGTGTTGCCAAACTGTTCTTCCACTAGCACATGTGGGGACACAACATCTCCACAGTGGGTTGAATATCTCCAATATTTAAAAAGAGTGATTTCCTGAAAGTGAATGACTGGTAAGATCAATATACATTTCAGACTAGTTGATCTGTTGTTGACTAGTTGATCTGCTCCATTCATTTGTTTCCACTCTCAAACAGCGTTTTCCTTATTTGTTTGTTAGTTTTAGTTCTGTGTCATTTCCCCTCAGAATTTCTCCTCAAAATTGAGGGATAAAGGTAGTAGAATAAAACAGAAAACCCCAATAGTGATGGTAAATTTGCACAAACATAAAGATTCCACAGCAAAAAAAAAAAAAAAAAAATGAACTCCACATCAATTCTCCCACTTGTTAACTATGATTTGATCGCAGTTGATAGGAAATACTATAAGGAATAAAAATTTATTTGAGAGTATTCTGAAATCTAGCAGGAAATGGCATAATGAATTATAGCATATGGAAGTTGTAGGTAGACATATTCAGATTAGAAATAATTCACATTTTAAAATATTGGAACAATTTATATTCCAGTGTAGCCACAGAAGCTAATACAAGGAAGTTGTATGGCTTATGTAATAGAAGCAGTCAGATGATGTGATCATACGGTCCCCCCTCTGGCCTGAAAAGTCCATGAATCTATTAAATAAATGAAAGAGATATTGGATTTTTTTGTCATTTTCTCTGTTTCATCAATAATGTCAAGTACAATTTACCCACAACTGATGTTTTACTAACCCTAGTGTCAGCAGAAATGAACCATCACCGCGGTTACCTACCCACTGCTTTTCCTCCCTCTCCAATTTGCATTCATAATCCCTGTGATCTGTAAATGGAACCATTCAGTTTTGAAAAAATAATGAGATCAAATCCCATACAAGTCATCAATATCAAGTCAATTTTAAAAAATAAAATAACTTTTCTTTGATATTAAAAAAGTATTTATAAGTATGTTAGAATCATTTGCATTGGTTTTCAGCCTGTTTTTTCTACTTGTACGTTTCAAAGGCCTTTATTCAGAAAATAGAGGCCAAAATGCAACAGTTTGATGATATATTAATTAAAATGAACAAGAATACCTTAGCAAGCATGCAAACTAAGTTCCAAGGCATGCATTATACTGACCATAATGAAGAAGGTTTTTACTCCACAGCCCTTTTGCAGGTTCAGTGTTCTGTGGGATTGGTTTGGGTAACAAATGTGAGATCGGTTCCTTCATATATTTAACAAGTGGGAATTAAGATCTCTGGTCCTGTCTGTATCTGGTTTTATTTAGTAAAACACTTTAAATAATTTTGTAGATTTTGTGGTTTCTCATGTTTATTGCAGTTTTTTAGCACTCTTGCATGTTTCTAATCCCTCTTCTCATTATGCACTTTATATCCCCATTTCAAAGAGACTAAAGGAAACCATCCACAACTTCAGCAGAGCACATCCTCTATAACTGTATTATTCTGGACACCTGTTGTCCTCAAAGAGCCTCTGTTGATTGAAAGCCCATAACTGTCCTCAGCAAAGTGCTCTAGGGCCTCACTGACCTTACCATTGAAAAATTGCACTGTCTAACTTTGCAGATCCTACATAATCTCATTTTAGTTCTATTCTCCATTAATATGGAAAATAGACTATGTATATGAAGATTGTTATCTCCCTCTTCACTCTCTCTTTAATTAGAATAACCAATTACTATTAATTTATTTTTCTTTATAGGTCATATTTTGCTAATCTCAGACTTTTCTGATTACACTCACCTGGACTCTTTTTAGTTGGCCTACGTCTCCTTTGAAGTAACATCAGCAGAGCAGAAAGTTTATAATCCTGTCTATATATTCCATCAGTGAATCATGACTGCTTAAATTCTTGTGCAAAGTTAAAGTCAATGAAGCACTTTTATTTGCTTTTATGAATCATTAACAACTGCTATAGACAACTTGTTTTGTGAATAAAACTCTTATATTTCCAACTGAAAACAGCAAGAGAAACTCAGTTTTATCGAACTTGATGGTAAAATAGGTTTCAGTATCTTGGACATACATTGTCTTGCACAATACCCTAGTGAAATAGTTACAGCAATATTGTAATTTTAGCACTTTGTATAGTTATAGAAGTTCAAGTTAGAGCTATTAAAAATGCAAATTGCTCTGTTCCTATCTGAATTGTCTTTTTCCTATAAGATTTCTATTCTGATTAGAACAAATTCAACTCTTCTATATAGTCATGAATTCAAAGAAAAGCAAGATAGGCATACAGAATTGTGATAATTTCTTGCATAAGAATTACAAATATTGTATTAAAAAGAATATTTCATTTTGTTTATTTTCTTGTGTTACTCCTAGTATTTTACACGTCCTTCATGACATGAGTCATTAGGAATATATTATAACATGAAATAATAGGCCTGCATCACAGCAGTGACCAGCAGGTCGAGGGAGGTGATTCTGCCCCTCTGCTCTGCTCTCAGGTGACTGCGTCCAGTTCTGGGGCCCCCAACTTAAGAAGGACATAAGCGAATCCAGAGGAGGGCCACAAAGATGATCAGAGGACTGGAACACCTCTTCTATGAAGACAGGCTGAGAGAGTTGGGGTTGTTCAGCCTGGAGAAGAGAAGGCTCCAGGGAGACCTTATAGTGACCTTCCAGTACCTGAAGGGGACCTACAGGAAAGATGGGGAGGGGCTCTTTATCAGGGAGTGTAGCGATAGGATGAGGGGTAACTGTTTTAAACTGAAAGAGGGTAGATTTAGATTAGATACTAGAAAGAAATTCTTTACTGTGAGGATAGTAAGGCACTGGAAGAGGTTGCCCAGGGAGTGTGGGTTGAGAGACCAGGTTGTGGATGCCCCATCCCTGGAAGTGTCCAGGGTCAGGCTGGATGGGGCTTTGAGCAGCCTGGTCTAGTGGGAGGTGTCCCTGCCCATCGCAGAGGGGTTGGAACTAGATGATCTTTAAGGTCCCTTCCAATCTAAACCATTCTATTATTCTAGGTTTCTATGAATAGGTTGGACTAAACACTATATTTTATTTCTGTGTTAAAATTAAAGGAATCTGTAATTTCACATTCTCAGAGCTTCTCCTCCTTATTTTAATAATGAAAGAATTTGACATGCTGAAAGCAATGAATTTTTTCATCCTGTGATTTTAACATCATGCCACAGTAATATTGAAAAACACTATAAAATTAAAAAAAAAAAAAAAAGTGAAGTGAAATGTCATTGGCAACCTTTTTAAAAGAAAAGTCATTTTTTTACAGAAATTGCTCCAGATCTTTAACAGATGTTGACAATGGTGTTTTTTTAAGACAGGGTTCCTCCCTGTGCAATTTTTGAATTTCCAGTTCTCTCTCACAGAACTCTTACTTTCAAGGACAAAAGCCTCTCCACTCCTAAACCTCACTTCTAAATATCCACTCTTTCCTTTTGGGTTTCACAAGCATTCAGGGCAACTAGGCTCTCACCTCTAAAACTTTGAAGTCAGTACTTGCCCAATTCACTGAATTCCTTGCACTGGGCTGCAGGACCTCCCCACCTTCATGTTAGGAACAGTAACAGCAGGAGGGAGGGTCATCCTTTGGCCAAATATTTGTCTGTTTTATATTATACTGTAGCTTTTCTTTTGCCAAAAGCAATAGCCACTCATCTGTGTCTTTGTTATGGGATCTGAGAACTGAAGAGATAATACAGTAGCCCTCTAGGAATAAATGCTGTTCTAGAAAGCAGGGGTCTGTTAAAGAAATCTCACAGAGAAAGCAAGAGAACTGGTAAATTTCACTCCTGCCTTACAAAATGTTTAGTTCTGCTTGTCTTGAGCTGCAAAATGATTGGCAATAGCTCCTTTGTCATTTTAAAACTTCTCTGTTTCATCTATCAACAGCAAGTGATTTCCCTGAGCTGTTTCTATTGAAAACCATTTTTTGAGGATAGGAATCAACAAAGTGTTTAGAGCTATTAAAAGATTTTCTTTAATAAAATGCTTAAATAAATGCTTAGCACCTGCTAGACATTTTAGTTAGAAGTAAAAACATATATTCAAAACAAATTTTATAGCTTGATAAAGGGATATGCAGAGAATTCATAACTTTTCTTACAATTATTTCATTTTAGTGATAAATTAACTTAATAATCGTATAACAGAAGTAGTAATAAAGCCAAAGCATTAAATAAAACTAGAAAAGAACCTTATCTTACTCAGTTAAAATAAATCCAAGGAATTTTTTTTTCGTTCATTTTAAATTATCCGTGAGGGATAAACTAATCTGACTCAACTCAATGCCTAAAATCTCATTGCTGCCAATAGAACTGAGACTTTAAAACTTTTTTTTGTAAATGTATTCCAAGAAACATCTAGAAGTTAGAGACTTAAGCATGCCTATATAATTAAAAAGCTTCCTACCACTTTAATTTTTTTTTTCACATAATAAAATAAAGCATCCAACCTTTTCTAATTTCCAACCCACTTGCAGGGCACACATTGATTTAGACCTGTGTTCTGGTTGCTCTTGCTTTTCAAATCTCAGTGGGAATCGTTTTAGTCAATTGTTAAGAATGATTAAACTGCAGAATCTTAGCATACTGAAATGTGTTAAATTAGAAAGAAGAACAAAGCTGTCGTTGTTAAACAGATAACCTGTGAGCTGTGTGGCACCCTTTTATTTATGGACTTTGTTGCTCACAGTACGACTCTACAATACAAAAAAGGTTTTCTCTAAAGACTAAACTTCAAAGACTTATGTATCTGTGACTGAAGAAAAGCATTTCTTCTCTCCAGGTACAGATTCCTGAGAAAGATTAATAAAGCTAGAGAAAAGATCCTCTTTATAAAAGATCACACTCTAGGCATCCTATGTATGCATCACAATGTTGTGCATCAGAGGAATGGGAAGGAAATAAAATCCTGTCCCTGGAAACCAATGTATAAACAGTAGCTGTTCACATTCTTGAGAAGTATAAATAAATGTGTTTATCTTGGCTGGAGTCAGTGGCACTGTGCCAGTTTAGGCCTAAAGTGGATCTAATCCCATAGTGTTAAAATAATACAGCTCCGGTTACTGAAGTTAAGAGAAGTCTGAAGAACCATCCACACAAAATTTCTTTAATCTCTCCATGTAGCTCTCATTAATATGAGCTTTGCAGCTCTATGAAAATTGTTTATGATGTTTGACTACTTTGATTTTTGAAAGTATATTTTTAGCATTATCTTTCCATGTGTCAGAGTCAAAGCTCATTTGACACATCAGGTAACAAACCCTCAACAACAGTAAATCAGAAACACTGTGATAGAAGTGCCAGAAAATATGTGTTTTGTGTATGAGTTGATGCTTCTAACCTCATGACACTTCACTTAAAAGATCATTAAAATATGCTTTTATGCTTCATTTTTTTTAAGTTTTATTGTTATTTGGTAGTATTTCACATGAATAGTCTTCTGTAATACTGTACTCTTTTGTGTATGTACGCACTTGAAAAAAAAATCCTAGAAAAAACTCTATTTTAGGCTTAGGTCAAGAAGCAACAAGTATTTGTTTTGTTTTGTTTTGTTTTTTCAATTGTTTGTTTGCTTTACCAGAAACCATGTCATTGAGTAAGCATTCTAGCTGTTTAGGGTTTATTTGAAAAACTCAATAAAGCAAATCTTTCAGAAAATATATATGGCTGTAAATAAATACTATTTATCTAAAAAGGGATTTAGGAAAAATACCCAGATGTTAACTTCTGATCCTGCTCTTCATATGTCATCTAGCTCTTCATATGTCATCTAACTGTGAAGCTACCCAGATCCTGTGGCGGCCTTGGCTGGTTTTGTTTTTTGCTCCAGAAATAACTAAAACTGAGTTATTAATATGTTTGGAACTACACCTGTATTATCAAGGCTAAGGCACTTGCTGTAAATCTCTGAATCAGAATCCATAAACCAAGTGTTCTTCAGTCCACTTCCCCTGTGGCAGCTGATCCCGTCAGCAGTCTCAGGGCATGCTCTTGCTACACATCGCTAGAAGTCGGAGAGAATGCCTTGCCACGTAAAATGAGTAATGGGCTGCTTTCTTTTCAGACAAGGTGGTTATACTTCCTGTCTGTACAATAGCTAGTAATGGCTTATCGAGAAAGTAGGTAGCCAGAACCCAGAACAAGGGTGAGGGCAGAGAACAGGTCAACTGCTTATTGAAAACACTATTTACCAGTTTTCAAAATCCATTCAGTACCTGTAAGAGTCCATCTATTTGGCGCAAATACATCGATTATTATGCAATGACATCTCAACATTGTTAAAAATGTGCAACATTGATCATACCATGTCATTACAGCTACTACAGTTGATGGGCAACTTAAAGCACAGGAAATCTTATTTTGTCTTTTTTTTTTTTCCCCTGTTTAGCATTACTCAGTACTGACTGAGGATGATATGATACAGTCTATTCTCCCAGGCAGAACCTTAATCCCAGTCTGCATTGTGTGTGTGCGTGTGTGCTCTGTGTGTGCATTTTTTCCAGTCCTATTGATGAATCGTCCATGCTCCTGGAAATGTACATGACAAAGGGGGAAGAAAGAAAGACTTAAAAGGGAACCTTACTGCAAATTGCAGCACTGACCTATGGGAGATCTGAGTCATGTTGAAATGTTTCACCCAATGAAAACTCAGTGTAAAATAAAAACCACTAGAAATAGAAATAAGAGTCCTATCTCTTTTTGTGCACTTTTTTTTTACTGTCTCAGAGAACTTTAAACACCTTTCAGCACCAAGGCACGGCTTTTGAAGAAAGAAGGCTGTTTCATTCTGCCTCCTTTAGCTTTGCAGCTGCCGACTCCCTCATTTCAGAAGTTTATGTTAGTGGCTGAGTTTGAAAAGATGTGGGTGATGCTGCACAAACAAGAAACTTTCCTATGAACCACTGGTATTCAGCGGCAGGTGGGTAATGCTCAGGGGGCAGTTGTGTATTCCATACCTCTAAGCTGTCCTCACTTTAAACAGGGGTGATCTAACTTTATGACATTTCAACTGTGGTGGCAGGAACATCTAACTAGGAGAAGTAATAAGCTGCCGGGGATGGTAATTTCTTAAATGACTAAAACTATATGTGGAAAAGAGCACGGTCCAACAAGGAAATCAGGGAAAGTGATCAAAAGATAAATCAACTGATACTTACTTCAAACACATAGAATCCACAACTAAAAACATTCACAGCTGCAATTTCTTCACTTAACGCCTCGACTATGTCAGTTGCATCTGCACTGTTTGAGGATAGGATAGCATAAAGCTGATGTAAAACATACCCTTAACCATTATATTGAATGTATTTTAAGTGAGTTTTACAATTTGACATTAGATTTTTGCCATAGTATTTTGTCATTTATGCGATTTATATTAAAAAGACAATAATGTGCATACAGCTGCTTCGTGCTCTCATGTTTCTTGTAGTCCTTACTTTGAAGCATTTATTGTTTTCAGCCTGACTATGGATCTCTTCATCCATGTCAATACATCAGCTGATGGACAGCCACGAGAGCAGCCGAAATCGCATCAGGCTACGTGTAATCTGCTTGCCCCCATACACAGACTCTCTACAGGGCCATCTCTCAGGCTGTTTCAAGGCATCTCAGACGGGCTTACCTCGGAGGATACGCAGCTTCACAGGGCGATGCGATTGGCCATGAGTTTGTTGCATGGTCATCTGGCCTGATCTTAAAAGACCTCAAGGCATTTCTCCCTATATAGTAGTGTTGTATCTTCCAGCATGAGGGTGGTGACCCGACACATAACAAACATTTATAATGTAGTCCGTCAAGGAAACAGTCATAATTGCCAAACCAGTTAAACTGAAACCACATCAAAATAGCTAAGGTGACTTTGGCAGTAAGCCAAATAACAGTAATTTTCTCATTTTTGTCATTTTCTGTCATTTCGTTCTGTTGCTCTCCAGTAAGCTTTATGTAGGCAGCAGAGCACTGCATTAAGACAGCAGTTCAGCAACATGTTTGAGGTATAATTAACATTGATTGGAATCACTCAAACTAAGGAGTATACTTGAAGGTAAGGAAGTGTTTTGCTTGAAGATCTAAGCTTTTGGAGCATCACTTTGCAGATACTTCGGCTTTTTCTTTTTTTGGTCATTTGCTTTTTTGAACCTAAACTAAGTCTTTATTGAGAGATTCATACAGGACCCATTGCAGACTCTTTTAGGCCAAAGGTCTTCAAGAGATGTGTTAGTAAAGGGTAGAAGGCTTTGTACTGACTCTCTACAGCAGGGTGAAATTCAGACACATTCAGCAAAGCTTAGGAGAGGAGAGTCTGTTTAAATAAAAGCACTTGATTGCAGAGGCACTGTTAGTCTATCATTGAAGCCACAGGAGAACAATCTCTCTCTACATAGTAGGAAGAGAATGGAATGGAAAGATCACCATATAAATACCATACCGTTATCTGATGCTATTATCCAGACCCTTCTGTCTTGTGGTGCTCTTACTAGGTGTCAGGTCAGCTTACATGCTCTGAATGTATTTAAGGCTTTTACAAGTATTATCAGAGTTCTCTTCAAATTGTACTCATTCACCTGACCATAAAAATTCATTCCTAAAGTCCATGAAGTGTTGTTAAGCACCTAAGTTCATAAAAATGAAAGAACACTTTTTTTCTGAAATGATTCCTCCTTGCTTCTCAGTGTTTGTGAATCAAAACTGTGACAATTTGCTCCTTAGTACAGTTGATTAAATCTAGCTTAGGGACTCTCTTCTTCTAGTTTTTCCTCAAAGATTTTTACATAAGGATGATAAATAGTCATACGAAGTAATTTATCCAAAGAATTTGTCTCAAATGAATTTACCAGGACAGGTAAGTACAGTACACATTTCACTAGGATGGCCAGGTTTTTCTACAATACTTGGGCAGAGCTAGTTTAAAAATTAGTGCCTGGATTAATGACCATTGAAGAAAAGATGCAATAACACTAAGATAGCTTAGAAGATAGATGAGATGTTATATCTAAGTTTATCTAAGGTAACGTGCTTTTTTTGTCATGTCTTGCTTAGCTCATGGTCCTACCCAAGGTAAATTTCTTGACTAATAAATTTAAGATGTTTGAATTTCAGAGTGGCTACCCATTCACACATGCAGCATTCATCTTTGGCTAGGAGACTGGGTGTACAATATTTATTGTGTAATATAAGCCTATCTAATATCAATAAGAACTGAACTTCATTACTATTTGATGACAATGTGATGGTTTATTGTTTATGTTATTGTCTGGGTACGAAAAAGTTCAGCCACGTACTTGTTTTCTGTTTTAGTGAAGAAATTAAAGACTGAATGGATAATTCCAATAACTAAACTTTTTTTCTTCTTATAGTTGCTTTCTGGCAGATTTAGTGTATTGGGTTTACATAGCAAGGCTTTGGCAGCAGAGGGGCTGCAGAGGTGGCTTCTGTAAGAAGGCGCCAGGGGCTCCCCCATGTCCGACAAAGCCAGTGCCAGCCGGCTCCAAGGCAGACCCGCTGCCTGGTGACCCCTCTGTGGTAACATATTTAGGCAAGGGTAAAAAAACCACTGTGCAGCAGCTCTGAGAGAGGAGTTACTGACTGCTACCCTCATTCCCCATCCCCCTGTGCCACTCAGGGGGGAGAGAAGCAGGTAAATCTGGGAACAAGGGAGTTTTGTGGAGAAGCTGGTTTTAGTTTTGGTTTTGTTTCTCACTATCCTACTCTGGTTTTAATTAGCATTAAATTAAATAAATTTCCCCTAGTGAAGTCTGGTTTGCCTGTGACAGTAATTGGTAAATGATCACCCTGTCCTTATCTTACCCATGAGCTTTTTCATTGTATTTTCTCTCCTCGTCCTGCTGAAGAGGGGGAGTGAGACAGTGGCTTGGTGGGCACCTTGTGACCTGCTGAGGTTAACCCACTAAGGCTAGTATCAGGAATTTTGCCTATATTCTAAATATTTTTAAACAGTAGACATTACATTGCAAGCGTCTATCACAAGTTTTTACACACATACACATATACATGTATATGCGTGTGGATATATAAAATGCCAGACAGTGATATAAACCCAGCAATTTCAAAAGGTCAGAAATACTTCGGTGCAATCACACAAAATTAGTATACCTCAGGATGACAGAAAAATTCCTGACAGCAGATTGTGTCTCACTATTCAAATGTTATGTCAAGTCACACAAGGCATACACAGGACTATAACACCTCCTGGTTAATGTGTCAAGACTTGTGTCAACACATGCCATGATATTTCCAAAAGCAATGAACTTATTGAAAAGAAAAAGATACCACTATGCTGTGACAGGCTTGATCCTTTGCTAGTGCTCTTCCAGTGATCTGTGAATTACTGCAGCATTGAATTGTACTCATCATTGGAAATATCCCTTGTTCAGCTCTACTCAACAGCATTTTAAACATCAAAACACTTTTATTTTGAGGCATCAGATATCTCTGCAGCTGGTTGAAAGGGGAAGTGGAGATTTTGGCATGAAGGAAGTTCTGAGAAATAATTTGTGATTTTGAAGTGCAGATGGCAATTGGGATATTTAGCAATGGTGACAGATGCAAACTCTAACACTACTGACATTGGCAAAGCTGAAAAAGAAGCTTAAATATTTGAGACAAGCTAGAATTCTTGCTTTTAAGTCAAGTGTTACAAAATGCTGCTGTGCTGTTCACCACTACCTTGAAAATGAGCAGGTGGATAGTTCTGCAAAATGAACCATAAGTAATTAGTGATGATCTTAATTTTTATAGCATGGAAATTCTGATTCCGTGTAATACTCTTGGGCAACTATTTCATGACTTTCTAAGTTTGTTCACATCTTTGCATTTGGTAACCAACCATACTAACATTTTAACAATAGAAAATGGAAGTGTACGCTGGCACTCTAATTAGACTTTGGTAATCCTTAAATCATTAGAAATATTCACTCTGCAAAACTTGATTTTCTGTACTGCCTCTGAAAAATGATAGGGATAACAGTTTGTCCCTTTTCTTTCACTGCGTTCATCTAAATGGCTTTCCTAGCGTTAATGTGCTAAGAAAGCACAGGCTTATCCTTCTTTGCTCCAAGAGAGTGTTTGTCCTGTCATATATGCATACAGACAGCTTCAGCGTTTTGTTTTTTTTTTTTGTTTTGTTTTGTTTTTTTGTTTTTTTTAGCATTGGACAGTGCTATATTCTTGTTGTCTTCATCTGCCTAAACGACTGATGCCTGTTGGTCCTGGAACAACCTATCCCCAAACCAATTTAATTCTCCTTCTGCTTGCCTTTAGGATCTATCATTCAACATGAAGCATCTTCTACGTGCTATACCTCGAAGAATTCATGCTGCTTCCACCAATACTGGTCTAAGACACATACCCATAACACAGATCATTTATTTTTCAGGCATAAACATATACAGGTTTTTCCCCTGCCACTCCTTAATAGCCATTAACTGTCCAAGCCGCCCGAACATTGGCTATGGTCTTTTCTGTTAATCACCTCGTTTCTCTCTGTAGGCCACAGTGAGGATTAGACTTTTCTTGAAGCCAATTAATCCAAACTGTCTTGAACACTTGTCTTAGACAAGGACAACGCTCCCCTTTGCCTCTCCATTGGTTATATGGGTACTTAGTTGACTGATTTAAACCAGGTGTATATCTTTTAATTATCTTGAGTTCAGTGACAGAGATCTTGCCTTAAATAAGAAGAAAACCAGTGTAAGCTATTAAAGAAGTTATCCTGGCACAGTCTGCTCCATCAGTATATTCCCTGACAGCAATTTTCTTAACAAAACAATTTATAGATTCCTTTTTAAATTCTGAATCGCAGAAATAATCAATATTCTAAAACTATGAGGAATGTGTATATCTGTGATGCCACAATTTGCTTTGTTTTTCTTTTATTATAATAATGCACACTAAAGAGAATGGCCAGGTTACTAGTCACAAAGAGATACTTTACATAATCACATTTTTATCCCAGTAATCAGTCAACATATTGAAAAACATCTTGTCAGAATGTTTAAAGGAACTGATTATTTAATGCAGGAGTGCTCTGAGTGGGAAGAGTGCATTGTGACTGCTCAGTCTCCCTTGTTTAGTCTTTAGCTGTAAGTGATCTCAGTGAAGTACCTTCCTGCAATTTAATGAGACAAAGGTAATCACATAAAGGGGGCTATTTTTGTTATTTTCTATTTAGTTGCCTCAGTGAAAATGTCACCTTGTTTTTAATTACGTTTTCATTCCTTCTCAAGTTTTCTTCTTAAAAATTCATGATGGAAGAAATTAGATTATATCTTCAGTCCTGGAGATGACAAATGTTGCTTTTTTAAATTTCTTTTTGTTATTATTTTTTTTCCGAAGGGTTTTTTAAGGGTAAGATTAACATGTGCCCTTTCCCCATAGCAGCTAACTGTTGACATCTCCTGCTGTCACGCCTGTGCCAGGCTCAAGGGGAATGGTGGGAGCAATGCTTGCACTAGGAGCTGAAACAGTGGCAGAAGTGTTTGGCAGAAATTATGCACAATAAAATACAGTATGATTTCTAGCATTTTCCTTCTTCTCATTTTTAATTAATCAAACAACAAAACCATCCTCATGCTTAGATTGCCTTTTGCTCTGTTTCAATCTATTGTTCCTCGTACAGACTAATGGCACACTCTGCTCCCAAGAAGCCATCTCCTGAAGGGGAGAGAGGAAGCAGCAAATGAGCCGGTAACAACAGCAGCTGGCTGGGTGATGAATGGGAGTTTCCTGCCTTTTATCAAAGGCAGCAGCAGGCATTCATTCTGATACAGATTTCAAAAATGCTGTGAATAACACTCAGTAGCTTCCTACAGATGTCTGGAAACAACCTTTCACATGCGCACACACACACACACACACACGTGTGCGTGCACGCACATACACACACACACACACAGACACACAGAGTGTGTAATGACTACTTGGCCAATGATTCACTGTAGCTGAGTTTGTATGGTTCTCTGTTTTCATGGAACACAAAATATAATTTACTAATTTCAGTGTAACGGGATGTTTTGAGGAGCTCTCCTAACTCAAGGACAATCAGTCCCAGCTGTTTAAAGCCAGTATTCACTGCTGGATGATGACTGTTTCTTGTGTGGTATCAGATTATTCCTCTCCTACTTATGAGAGTGCAAGGGTGGGCAGACCCCATGCTGCCCCACATGCTGACAGACATAGCTGGTCAAAGAGGCTCCTGATTCACTGGTATTGCTGAACAAAATTGCAACAAGATGTGTTAGGTGGTACAATGGGAGAGGAATCACTTGGCTTGGATTAAAAACCATATGATTAGAGCTACTTTTGTTATTGGCTTCAAGTTGTTTTCCCCTTGTCAGTGATCATGGAGGAGATAAACCAGATGATTTGGGAGATGCAGTTGAATTCTGATAGAAAAACAAAACTGCTTTTACAGCTAAATTGCAAGTGCAGCATTACCATCAAGAGAAGAGGAAAGGAGACTCATGCTTCCGCCACATGTTTTCCTCCCAGCAACGTAAGGGCTTTAAAATATTGGCACTAAACATGAATTTTGAAGAGTGGCTTAAATTTTTTTGTCTAATTCCGGAATGTGTTTTTCACATTTAGTTGATGCATGTTATAATAATTCTAAACTCAAAAAAAAAACAACCTGTGATAAGGCTTCATGCTTTTCTATCCTATGAAATTAAACCACGAAGCTAGAGTTCCTAAATTATATCTATCTGTATTTGCAAATTTTCTCTGAACGAGCTGTTTTGCGTCAGAAACCTGGGAAAAGATTATATTCCATTCATCCCTTGATGAGAAATCCATCCCCAGTTAATAAATTGGTTCATCCAAAAGTTGGAGACCTGTGAATGAAGAATGCTATATAAATCTCATGCATTACTCTCATTATAGTTTTAGGTGCATGATTTAAATGGATGCAATGGCAATTTGTCTTAAAAAGAAACAGCCTCCACAGACTCACTGACTAGCTAGGATTCACTCATGAAACTTGTCAGTCTCACCATAACTCCTTGTGTTAGTGCATGTTTTTATAAATGGCCAAAAGCTCACTGTAAGTTCATGTCAAGAGTCATAAACAAGATTAATGGTAGTGCTAGTCAGCGTATTTATTACATTTCACTTGTATATATTTTTACATTGCCTATCTTTTAAAACAAATTCATTTAAAGGTTCCCAAATTAGCAGAGCATTACTACCTTTCCTCCATACATATGTAAAGTCTTTTCCTGCTATAGTTCTAGACTTTTCATTTTAAGGTGCACTTTGCTTTGATGTTAGGGCAACAAGTGTTTTAGATCTCCTTAGGGAGATTAGATTACTTAAGCAAGAGCTGAAACCATCTTTGGTTCTCTTTCTCACCTTTATTCTTCACCAACCTTTACTGACTTTGAAAAAGAAGTACCTAGGTGTCCTTTTAAAGTGGTTTTATTCCCTTCTCTTACAGATTTAATTGTTAAAGAGGAAAAAGAATATTATTTTTTTTTCTGCAAAATTAGAGATATAAGCCTTTTTGCCCAGTTGAATGAAACCATGTGATATAAACAACCATGGTTCTCTGTTTTCTTTCATTGTTTAATTATAAGATGGCTATGGTGCAATATTTTACAACACACAGTTTAATGTCTAGAAAATATATTCCTTCAGTGTTTCATTTTTTTTTCTAATGCTTCTATTCTTTGTCTGTGGCACATAGCACACCTAGTCATCTACCACTCTCTTTCTTCAGAATTCCTTCAACTGGGTGCTAAAAATCTGTTGCAAATGGAAAAACACAGTTAATGACTTTGCATATAGTGATAATTCAGTCTCCCA
The DNA here is from genome assembly GCA_013398915.1 of Dromas ardeola. Taxonomy (NCBI): domain Eukaryota; kingdom Metazoa; phylum Chordata; class Aves; order Charadriiformes; family Dromadidae; genus Dromas; species Dromas ardeola. Next base: position 52,079 of record VYZM01022835.1, read on the forward strand.
ATCCTTTTTTTCAGTACGTAGTTTTTATGGTTTAAGATGGGATGGAGTTAGCTTTCTTGCTAGTTAACTTTCTTGTTTTGGATTTGGGATGAGAAACAGTGATAATAGCACACTAATGTTTTTGGTTGTTGCTAGGCCGTCAAGGCCTTTTCTGCTCCTCATACCACCCCACCAGTGAGTAGGCTGGAAGGGCACAAGAAGCTGGGAAATGATACAGCCAGGAGAGCTGACCCCAACTCCCCAGCTCCCCAAAGGAATATTCCATACCACGTGATGTCATGCTCAGTGTATAAAGGTGGGGAAGAAGAACGAAGTGGGGGACATTCGGAGTTATGGTATTTGTCTTCCCAATTAACTGCTACGCCTGATGGAGTCCTGCTTTCCTGGAGATGGTCGAACACCTGCCTGACGATGGGAAGCAGTTCCTTGTTTTGATTTGCTTGCGTGCACAGCTTTTTCTTTACCTATTAAACTGTCTTTATCTCAACCCACGAGTTTTCTCACTTTTACGCCATCCCAACCAGGGCAAGTGAGTGTGCAGCTGTGTAGTCCTAGTTGCCAGCTGGGGCTAAACCACGATAGTTCAATCAATTTGGACACATACTCATGCCTTAACTAAATGTGGTGTACTGACTGCTTAATAAAACTCTTGTTATTTCATATTAATAAACAAGACAAGTTCTAGGCCAGAGCTTTGCTACTGGTTTCATTGTAATGTTAAACTTTTGTTCCACACAAATTTTATGAACTTTGGTAAGTGGGAAACATCTGACCTACACATGATAGAAGGTTTTTTTTCCAAAAGAGGAAAAATGTAATTCATTAGCTTGAAAGTTCGCACAACTTACTAAAGTAATGCATTTCTGAGCATCAAAGCTACTTGTTTGGGAACTTTTCTAAAAGAGAATGGGAAATGAAAGGTATTTTCATTAAGACACTGAGCTGACAACCAGACGCACATGGAATAATCTTTTTCTTCTAGGTAGCAGAGGGGAAAAGTTAATTCAGGACAGCCAAATTTGCATGGATTTGCATTCATCCATAGTTTTGAGTATTTTTTGGATGTTTTCCTTAGTATTTTTCTACGTTTCCATTATATATATGAAAACAGATTATGATTGTAACTGTATTCATGAAAAGATTTCAGAATTGTGCTGTGGAGTGCATGAGTCATATGCACACTTTATGGTTTGTGCATTGATTTGCAGAAGAAAATCAAAGTTATTAAAAAAAAAATTAAAAAGAGACTTAGACAGTAAGCTCTTTATCCTAGGGAGCAAGGACTCTGTCAAAGTTTTTGCTCTATGTTCACATGGTTGATTCTGACCTTTGTGGCAGTGAAAACATGACTTCATAACAGGGATTCTTTTGAACTACAGAGAAACGACTTCATAACAAGGCATGTGGACTTGCAGCCTCTGGCTACAGGTGTACTAGACAAGAAAGAGCATAATTGTCAACTAAGCTAGCTGTTCATTTTCTTCCTAAACTGTATGAGCACTCCTTTATCCACTTCAGTCTAAATAGGCAAATACAAGAGATCTTCTGTTTAAGCTAAGATAGTACAGGCAAGCAACTGAGGATGCCTGGAGTTAATAATTTCTGCAATCACAATATATACATGTACATACGGACGCACACACTTATGGAATAGACCATCTTTCTGAAACACTCATGAGCAAACCTCACTGGTGTTTACCAAAATTGATGTCCTAATTTGTTTCTTACTTTCCATTCCAGCTAAAACATAGTTGTGTGTTCCCAAAGACTGGGTTTTTTGGCGTTTTTTTTTGGAAAAGGGAAAGGAATGCCTGTGAAATGGGTTAGAGAGGAAAAATACTTTTCTAAAAACAGGATAAGGAGTGTTTTCTGATTGTTTTTAGAAAAGAGTCTCCAGAGTGCAGACTCTGACAGTACTTACTGTCATTGGCAACTGCTGGAAGTGCCACATTGAAAATGAGTTTTCCAAGTTTCAGGAGTGAATATAGTGCCATGCTAGGGTACCAGAAGATGATGACATAGGTGGCTTAAGATAAATCCAGATAATAAGCAGTACAAGAAAGGCTATGGTCCTCTTTTACTGTTTGCTTGAGCTTTAAGGTCCCAAGGAATCGAGGGTGAAAGTAGATGTGTATCATGGAGGTAGTCAATAGCTTGTTAATTTTTGCCTTGTCAGCTAGCAGTACCATTTCTGCCGTGCAGCACTTGGGATACTAATGAAGAAAAATCAGAATCCCTACCCATCCAAATCAATGCCCTTCACATTTGTCAAACTGACACAGCTGGCCCAGATTCAAGCATATGTTTGTAAGAGCAATGTCAATAAGGTAATATTGCTTCAGTATGAAGTGGCCATACTGAGGCAGCCATGCTAATGTCTCAGAGTGGACAGTATGTTATCAAACAGCAGGCACTGCAGTACTTAGAGAAAAAGATGTTGACTGCTGGGCAGCCAGCAATTAAGGAAACAAGAGATTTTCATCATTAATACATTAATATGCATGCCATTTTAAAGGAAACATTTGTTACAAAACTGAATATGGGCAAGCCCAGGAACCACATTATGAAGCAGTAGAGTGTTCACTATCCTTTTGTTGCAACACTAAGTAGCAGTGACTTAAAAGGAAAATCTTACGGTAGAATTTGTCTTTGACAGGACAGAGATGGCCAAAGGCATTCAGTATCTGTGTGACATGGGCCTCTTAAGAGCTGACTTGTGTTTTTATATGGGGAATCGCAGCAGAACTATATAGCAGAGCAGGATTTGGGCAGTATTTCCCACAGCAGGGAAGCGAAAAGCTGATTTATAGTCCTCAGATTGCGTATTTTGTCATAAAGCAGTCAGTATAGACTTTCTGCTCCTCATCCAAAAATTAATACTGAACATCACAAATTTATATTCTCAGACAAAATATTGCACTGTTACTATCTTGCTGAATTGTACTTTGTCCTCTTGGTTTCTAAAATTGTTAAAACGACGATTGAGACTATCATATTTCATAAATACTTCTCTATTTCCCTGGATATAACTATTTAATTTTGAGAACCTTCAATTTGAGATAAATGCACTGATTACAATTTAAATGTCAATTATAAGGAGACTTGGAGACATAATAAAACAGACATTTACACTATGTTTGACACAAGCATTAACAGAAGAATTGAACACTATCACAAATCAAATCAGTGACCTTCCTGGAATGTATAATAAAGAAATCAAAAGTGCTTTCAGCCTCAAATGGCCGAAAGAAAACCAACAAGCAATTACTGCAATCCCAGTAGTTGCATGACTCAGTCGTTCATTCAGATTCAGGCTAAGGAGACACACAATAAACCCCATCTGCTCCGAAATACCATGTAGATCAAATTTAAATTACAGTTTTGCTTATATAGGAAGCAGCTTTCTCTGATGCTGTGTAGATGCCAGTGTGAAATGATACTGATAGCCAAGAAAAAGAGATTAAGACATGGAAAATTTAAGATAAGGAACTGCAACTTTTTAGTTACGTAGCTTTGCAAGACCATATTGTAAAATGAGACTCACAGTTAAAAAAAGGCAAGAAGTGTTGTGAGAGTGGAATGTACCTTACTCAAAAGAGAGAAGCAGCAATATGTTTTATTGAGGTAAAAATAATAATTTGACAGTTTGATAAATTCAATGGAATATAACAAAGTTTAACAGTGGTCTACCAAGGTTCAATAAGTTTGATGGCAAGGTTCACCTTATTAATTACTGCATAGAAGAAGCATACAAAGGAAAATTGAGTTAGAATGATTCACACAGACACTGGAGATGCAAAAGGGTAAGGAAGAACCTCCCATCGAGTCATGAGGTTCAAAGTGGATCCCTTTGTTTTCTAAGGTCCTGATTGAGCTTAGGTGCATCTAGGTCTAATTTCAGTCTCACATCTGGACGCTTTATGTCTAATGAAATTATTTATATAAATTTTATAATAATTAATATTTAATAGGTACATGTATTAGTAATGTTTTATTAGTATTAATTCAGCATGCTTTCAGTCACTTACCAGAGATCTGCCGTTG
>VYZM01022836.1:5296-31629 GCA_013398915.1 Dromas ardeola
ACTTAACTTGGTGTCATCTGCGAACTTACTGATGATGCACTCTATGTCCTTATCGAGATTATCAATAAAGATGTTAAACAGAAATGGTCCCAACACTGAGCCCTGAGGAACACCACTTGTGACTGGCTGCCAACTGGATTTAACTCCATTTACCACCACTTTTTGGGACCGTCCATCCAGCCAGTGCTTGATCCAGCAGATCGTATGCTCATCGAGGCCATGAGCAGCCAGTTTTTCCATGAGAATTCTATGGGGAACAGTGTCAAATGCTTTTTGAAAGTCCAGGTAGACAATATCCACAGCCTTTCCCTTGTCCAATAACCAGGTCATCTTGTCATAGAAGGAGATCAGGTTCATCAGGCAGGACAAACTCCCACAATCAAAGGCTGCAGCAACCAGCACTATCATAGTTTAGGGGGCAGTATGCAAGATTTTGCTTGTCTGGAATATTTAGATTGATACCTGTCAACTTATTTCTTAAGACAATAAACATTTTTCTAGGATTTTTTTTTTCTACTGCAGTTTAAGAATCACTTGTTTCATATAGTCACACTTGTAAATATAAGCAATGGATAACCTAAAAAGCCCAAATTCATTAATTTATAACAATAAGTAAAAGTGTATGAAATAATTAATTTTTCCTCATTTTCTTTTTCCAGTATTTTGCTTTTCTGCAAATATTAATAAACTCACCTCTTTCAGGAAAGCATGTTAGCTCAGTGTGCTTCAGCAATGCTGATGGCTTAATGCAAATCAGACAACTATGTATTTAAATGTTTTCTTCAAGATGGATGCTATGTTATAACGGAGTCCTTTGTCAAATCAAAATCTCATTGACAATCTCATTGACCCTGTTCAAGGTGATGAACACATTGTGTTCATGACTTGTTACCAACATGTCTATTTAATTTTTACCCAACAGATGACTGACAACTAGCATCAGTGAAAAGCAGAATTGTGACATTTCTTTTACTGAAACAGTGGAAAGATGTATTGGCAATTACAGCTTTTAGGGCCTTGAAAAAGATACTGCTCGAAGCACTGCTGTTGCTTCATATGGATTTTTACAGACAAAAAGAACTGAGACTCCTTTGGCTTGAAAGTAAGAGATGAATTTTAAGTGTACACAGTGGTAGCAGGAATTACAGAAATCCAGACATCACCATTAGCACTCATATTGAGGAAAAGCAGTCAGACAAAATGGGAAAAAACATTAATAAAGATGTCTATTTATTCAGGCACAAGGTAGGTACATATATCCATAGGAAAATCTGAAGATTAGTATATTGCTAAGGAAGGGGTATAATAGATTTTTTCAGCTATGTCTGACACATGACAAAAATATTTGAGATAGATAGGGCCTGTAGTTATAATGTGAGTTAAACGCTACTATTAATCCTATGGTCAAAAAAATTATTAAATACATTGATCGCACTACAATTCAGAGATCATTTATGCAGGTAGAATATTGATTTACAGCACACTGACTTCCTCACATTAACCTCTTTGTATACCCTCATAGAGTACACTAAATTCAAAGCAATGTAAACCATTTGCCAAATGGCCCACAGTGCAACATCCACACTGCCACACTTAGGTACCAATGCATGATGTATAGCTTTTAGGTCAAAAAATGGAAAATTGTCCAAATTTCTGCTGCTTGGGACTGACCCCGGCCACCATAGTGCATAGCACTTGGCCCAAAATTTCCTCTGACCTTCCCACATAGGTCCTCAGTAGGAATAGCAAGGTATTATTTCAATTCAGAGCAAAGAAATAGCATCGGGGTTGCAGTCATACAAATACAAAGCAGTTAGATTGATATAAATGTACACTTCAGCTTCCTGATTTTCAAGTTCACCATGCAGATCTATTTTCAACTTTTTTTTTTAAACTAAGCCTGGAATTTATAGAATATATAAATAAAAATAAATCAAGACTACCTTGGATGAGTATCCCCTTCCCTATTTCAGTACTCTTCTTCATATCATCCATTTAATCTATTATACTGTGAACGTCTTCAGAACAAAATGTCAGCGTTATTTACTCTGTCTTCCAAGGAGATATTAATTTAATTCCAGAACATTAACTTTCTAATAATTACAAAAAAGTTAACAACCATCTTGGTAATAACTTATGAACATACCAAATAAGCATTAGTTATGATTAGCATTACAGGTGCCTTGAAATCTGTCCTTTAAAAAATTTTGTCTTTCAGTTCTTCAGGCAATTCTTTAGCTGCAAGTCTACCTGAAGACATGCTTTTTCAAGACTGCATTGTCCCCCACTTCTCTTTATTTTTTCCCCTGAAAGAGAACTAAAGCAGAGCATCAGCCTTTAGCATACTTTTTGTTTGTTTGCTTTGCTTTGTTATTCTGAGTATGAATAGAATGTTATCTCACTTCTACCTTTTCATACAGTGTCTGGTCATATAGAAGAATGTAAGATGTACTCTTCTGTATTAAAAACAAAGCAGCAGCTCTTCCCCAAAACAAAAAGAATGGCATTCAAGATGCCAGGAGGAAAATTCAAGCTTTCTAAGCAGCATCGTTTATTTATTTTAATCTAATTATAATGAGGCTAGCTTTTTCAAAGAAAACACCTTTGTTACCAGAGAAGACTCTACGAGAAGAAGATTCAATCTGTATTGACACTTGCTCTTTACATAAAATGATTCTTTTTATGCAAGTCCACATGCAAGTCCATAAAGCTCTTGCCAATATATTACTTAATAGCCAAACAGTTTGGACCATCAGGATAAGCATCACCCATTCTTGATTCACATTCGGAATGTGCCACGCTTAAATTACCTTAAAAAGACTATCATCCATGGTGATTGGTAGAGTTACAAGACCAACAGTGTATCATACTGCATTACTGTTATCATCCGTCTATCAATAATGCCACAGCCATGTATCCATTGTGCTTATACTTACCAGCTTATCAAAACCAAAAAATTTGCTGACGACTGAATTAACTCCTCTGCAAGATTTGAGATTACTTGAACTGTAAACCTGATTCTGTCTTTGATGTATTTATGATATTCACACTATAGATACAGATTTACATGATGCCTACATGCCTAATTTTCACATAATATTTGAAGGACAAATAGTAATTCAAAGAACATAGGCTACACAATTAAAATTTGGCATAATTATAGTATACTTTGTGTGGCCATAAAAACCACGTGGTACATGTCCCATTGAAGGTATGATAACAGTTTCAGTATAGTAACAAATGCACAGCTAGTGAGGGCTTTATTTCCATCTTTCCACATCCCAAATTAGACTAGTTATTTAATTTAAAAAAAAAAACAAACCACAACAAACAAACAAAACAAAGACAACAAAAAAACCAAAACCAAACACCTCAAAATTGCTTGGCAAATGAAACTAACTTGGCACAGAAGCACAGAAACTGATCTAACCCTGTCCACGTTTGACATAATTCTTTAAAAATACAGCTTTTCTTATTTCAGACTGAACTCTAATTACTACTTACACACTGTCCATGTTATTTCTATTCTGCAAAACTCAAACACACACACAAAAAAAAAATATAAAGCTATTTCTGAAATAATTTTAAAATGAAGAAAGAAACCTCTAATACATTTTTATATCTGTCAAGCAAAGCCAATTAAAGTATCCCTGTGGTGAACATAGCTTTAAAGTCTATGAGTTTTCCCTTGGATTACACAGTGAGCTACCTTTTCAGACTGATTCATCATAATCCTCATTATTTCCAGCTTCCAATTTCCTTGTGCTTGGCTGTGTTATCCCAGCAAATGACCACTCATTTACAAATAATTCAAGTTATACATTGCCATAAACAGACCATGTGTGGGTTTCCCAAACTCTAATAAGTCTCCCAAATTGAAGGATGCTTCCTAAAGCAGTAAAAATATATTTTTTAACCCTATTTTGGCTTTTATAAAATCAGCTAGTTTTTCTTTTAGTTCTACTACAGCTAGTACTTCACACTTCGGATTCCATAGTATTCTTCAGTATAAAATAAAATAAATGCATTGTGATTGGAATGGATGGTTGAATTACTACAAAGCATTGTCCATTAGCTTTAAAATAAGAAGAAATTTTCAGAGCTTGATGCCTCCTGAGCATGCCAGCAAAGATTTATGCTTTTCGTAAAGTTAGTAAATTGCTATTGCATCCTAATAAGGATGTGATTATTTTATTTTCTTCCCCTCAGCTTCAATACTCCTTTGTCCTTTCCACAGATGGGAGATTTTACAGAAAATTTTATACTGCTTGATAATTAGACCATCACATATATCCCAAGAAACAGCGGTTTCACTGGGTCTCAAAGAAAGTTTATGGAAATTGGGAATAACAGAGATTAAAGACATAGTTGTAGCCCATACAATTCTCTTGTATTATATTTTTAGGGACATTTCTTAAGAATAGCATAATTTCCATAAATATTTTGTATAAATGTATTGTATTGTATGCCTCCTGCAAAGCTATCCAAAACAGTGAATCACATAACCTCTTGCTAGATCTTACTAACCTTAAAGATAATTTAATCAAAACTCCCTGGGTTCAGATCTCAAAAGACTAAAACTGCTGAACACACTTCCCCTCACCCCGGTTTCTTCCCCCACTGCCATTCCAGTTTATACCTGCCTAACATAACTTCTTGAATATCCAAAAAAAAAATATATATATATACAGACAGTTAATTTTCTCCATGTCAAGATCGGTGATTGTATTTTATGAAGTATTAGGAGATGCTCATTACCTTATAAGAGTGTTTTACAAGTCAAAACAACATACTTTTATAGCTTGTTCTTGAATTTCTTAACACATCTGGTTTTGAACAAGATGGCATTTAATAACATTCCCTGGAAAGGGACACTAACAAATATTCAATTCCAATCAGAATGCCTGTTCACTGGAATGTAATAGCAAGTATTTTTTCAGTACACTAACTGTGCATATAACTTCGGCATTGATGAATTCATGGTGTTCTCAGCTATTATAAACGTTTTCCATTTTTGAATAAAAGTCCCCTTTTTTGAAGATGAAATTATTTTATAATTTACAATGTTTGCTTAGCACAGCACATGCAATTTCAGGGACTGGTAAAGCTATTAGTTTCTTTGCTTATGTATTTTCTTTGTGGAAGTGCCTCAACATAACTGATACCAGTGCAGAGAGCAACCATGACGCCTGGCAGTGTCAGTAAGCGCCGGTATACCAACTAACAGAAAATATTATTTGCAAATATTTGACTATAAGTAGCATTAACAAGACTCTTCTTTATCATAATTCAGATCAGGAATAGGGTTCATGTTATATGTTTAATAAAACTTATTTAAAATAAGACTATTGGAGAGGCACTGTCTTATGAATTCCCTTTGATCACTTTGTCTACACAGGTCAGGTTAGATTTAGTTTGGTCTGTCTGACAGAGCAGTCCTCTGGTTCTTAGACTTAAAATTTTTATTTATTTTTTTGAGTTTCCATGCATTCATATGTCTCTAGTCTAAATACTCTCATACACTTAGTACGCAGACACATGACAGAACCAGTACCTCAAAATTTCTACAATCTTTCAAGTACTTCCTCATTAAGTGCCAGTACTCACTTATCAACATACTTTCCCCTTCCCACCCTTTACTGAATTTTCATAGTGGTCAAAAGGAAAATTTTGCCTTTAATTGAAGAACCTCTCAAAACTAACATAATCTTATTACCACATCACCAAAACAGATTTATAGGAATTAACAGACACATGACTATTGCAGTCCTAATTTTGAAGCTGAGAAGGTGTCATTATGACTCTGTAGTCTGACCTCTTACATAACACAGATACTAATCAATCTGATTAACACAACAAATCCTCATTAAGAGTAGGCCAGAAAGCTCTCCGTATTTAAAGAAAGATTTCCTTCCTTTGTTTTTTGTCACCTCAACTTTTTTATTTTAAAAGTCTTTTAAGTCACTTCACATAACGTAATGAAAGTCCATCACTAGCAACAACAACAAAAAAATCATAGACCTAGAAAAACCTACAAAAGATATAAGGAAATCTACTTTATAGTTCGTCACAAATTCCTGCGCAACTATTACATGTCATTTCATGTCTCTGCAGCCTATTCATTCATTGAGGATATAGTCAGTATTGTCTATTGACTATGTCAGGGTTCCACAATTGCACCGTTCATCCAAAAGAAACGCGCAGAAACCAGCTACTACCACTTACTCAATTAATTTAGTGTTAACTTCAGGAAATGAAGTGCTGAGCATGTGGAGATATTAAAACTAATACGTATTTTAAAATATCTGACATAAGGTGGGGCAAAAAAGAAAAATCTCTGGCATGTGTCTAACAATGAGTAACACGAGGCAATACTATATGTTCTAGCAAACATATGTTATCTGATGATGAAATAATTATGTTCATGTCTACACAACATGTGCCCAAATATCCTTTAACTGGAAAAGCAATGCTTTAGAAACAAGGAGGTGTAACAGATGACAAGCATATGTCCTCAAACTGAAGTTACTCCCTGTCTGAAAGAGTGATATGTTCGAAACAGTGTCACCAAAACATAGTAGCTTACAAAATGACACAATACGCAGAGCCATAATTGGTGTGAAATTAGAGAATTTCCAAAAGCTGCATTTTGAAGCTCTTATGGATGCACTGTACTACTGACAACATATCCAGAGGCAACGCCAGTATCAGTGGGGTTCAGAGAAAAGTCAGAAACTCAGATGTCAAGCTGTAGTTCAACCCATCTTGAAAACTGCAGACTCTTAGAGACAAATTTTGTTTTACAAAGTCATTACCCCACTGACTTAAAAGACAACAAGAGCAATACACTCAACATGGAATCAAACTTTACCAACACCCAGACACCTCAAGTACTACCAAAAGTGACACGGTGCTATACAGCAAGCGTGCAATATCTGATCACAAAGACACTAGTGCCCTTAAAATAAGGGCCCAGTTCAACAAAATATTAATCATGTGTTACCTGTTCATGTACCTAAAGCTAGTGTTCACACGTTTGGGGTTTTTTTCCTCTTACTCGTTTGCTTGGTTTTGGGTTTTGTTCCTCCCCTTTCTGGAGTCAAGAACTAACTGCCTAATAACACTTCAGGTCAGCAATAGACTGATTTTAATTTATTTTGTTTTAAGTAACTTTGACCTGGATGGGACAGTTTCAAGGAATTAATGTATTGTACTGTATCACACAATTAACACCAAGTATGACGCAAGTTCTTGAACTGGACAGCTTTCTTTTGGTAAAAAGTAGGAAAGTATTGACTAACTGTTCTATAGGAAAATATTCTCAACTTTAAAGTTCATCCTCCACCTTTGGCTCAGATAGATGGTATTGGCAAAGGCTGGGATGACAACAACCTTGTTTTGATAATAAGATGTTAGGTGAAATTAAAAGTAAAAGCCTTTATTAGGCAAGGCAAGTACAAACAGCTGGCAAGAGCACCTCAGCTTTTCCTTTTTGAATGGTTTAGTTACTGCATAATATGATACAGTAAACTATTCTAGCTGGTTCTGCCTTCCTACACTGGACAAATAATCATTTGGCAAGAGAGACACAAAAAACCCATAACAATTCTTACTGTGTATGGATTCTGTCTGGAAAAAAGGAATTGTTTCTGATAAGTTTCATAACTTATGAAAAAAGTTAATTGGAAATTTCCGTAAATAAATGATCAAATCAATAATGATTTCACTTCTTGCTGGCAAGAAGCCAGTCTCTCTGGGTGAATTTTTTAGTTACGATTGAAAATATATCTCCATCAATTTCTCAGTGGCAATGCCTTTCTCTGTTATTTCTCTCTGGTGCAGAGCAGTGAGGACATGCTAATTACTTTGCATTGCCTGGGCAACAGGAGTTTTCATTTCGTTTTATTTTCAAGACTACACAGATACAAGTGATATAAAATCCACCTGAAAGTAACTTTGAGAGGGGTATAGAGCAAGTAATGAAAAAGCCAAAGGTGGCAACTTTCCCTGCTGCAATTGGACTGCAACTTTATGAAAACTGGATAGTAATTTTTTTAATATCTCCTCCATATAATGCTATACCACATGCTCTACAAGAATCATTAGGAGAAAGTTAAAATGTGAGTATGTTATTTGAGATGCTAGAAATTATTGGAACACTTCTGTTGTTGTTGTTCTTTTTGTTTAGGAATCTTGAAAAATTTCTCCTAGGAAGTTGTATTTTGTCATTAGCATTTACAAGTCCTGGTCTTTATTGTTCTATAGATATGAGTAACTTGGGTTTCCCATTTGTCTTTTAAAATAGATGTATGTCACATACTCTGCATATTTTGTATCCTTTGATTCCATTTATTTCGTCTTGTACTTTAAGCCCTTCGTACACAGCATCTTTTCTGGTTAGGAAATATGTCAGAACAATGTAGGAATTCATAAGTTTCCTTTCGCCCTCCCACAGAGACCCAGTGGTCAGACAAATAAAACTCTCTTCCTCTGGTTTCACTTTCTTACTTAGCTTGGCCAAAACAGGGAGCAGATGCTTTGTCTGTTTTCTGCGGGATTTTGGAAGAACAGGAGGAAGATTTAAGGTCTAATTGGCTGTGGGGGGAGGAATCAACATACCATCCTCACAAAAGAGATCATATTTTAACTCCGGCAATTAACTATCAGAAGCACCTAATATTTCAGAATTACTTAAGCCATTGTAATTCTTTTTCATGGGCTAAAGGCTCATGAGCATGCATATATTTTAAACAATATTTTTATAATAATACATCATTTCTGCTCTGATAATACTAAATATTTTCAGAAATTAAGAAATACCTCACTAAATAATTTGCAAAAAATGATTGTTCGTTATATGCTGCCAATTCACAATGGCAAAACTTTTTTCAGCATTTTTTTAACAGTCCAAGTTTTTTTATTATGAGGGTGGTAAGACAATGCAACAGGCTGCCCAGAGAAGTTGTGAATACCCCATCACCAGAAGTGTTCAAAGTTAGGCTGGATGGGGCTTTGAGCAACCTGATCTAGTGAAAGATGTCCCTCCCTATGGCACGGAGGCTGGACAAGATGATCTTTGAAGGTCCCTTCTGACCCAAACTATTCTATGATTCTATAAACTTCTTCGTGGCTTCAGAAACAAATAAACCAGTTTTGGAGCAGATTTTGCAGAGATTTCTGCCTTGGAGATTTCTTGCTCAAGTTTTCTATGGTTTTATAGTAAAAATACGTATTTATATATACACATACATTTCTAAACAGGTAGGATATATGTTATGAAGAAACTACGCTTAATATAAATGTTTTTCAATATACTGCCATGATGCAAATAAAGGGTCACAGTTCTTAAAAAGGAACCTCTTATGGAGTGGAGAAACAAACGTATTGACTGCATAGGCTTGAAAATTCTCTAAAGCCTGATGTCTTCCTTTCTGAGTCTGCTCAACACACAGAAATCTCAAAATCAAATTAAAACAAACACAGAAACAAATTTCCTATTACTTAGCAAATCTTCCCTGAAAGGAAAGACTCACACATAAAAAAGGTCTTCAAAAACTTAACAAAGTGTAAGTGTCTATTAAGGAGTTACCCATGTGTGTATGTACATGCAATTTCATACATTTTCTATATGTTCTGAAAACACTTGCAGAACCTGTAGCATTTACCATAAATGTGTGCTACTTTAAGTAATAAGGGCCAGAAATGGATATCTATGCCCCTTTTTGTTTGGTTTTTTAAAACAACAAACAAAAAGTATCAATTACATACTTTGGCACAAATCATCAGTAAAATGTTTTCCCTTGGAGGATAACACTATCCTAATATAAATAATGAGTCAATGAGCATACAGAATGGCAACTGAAATAAATACACTACACAAAACTAAATGCATTGCAGAGCATCAGCTATAGACAGAACATGACATGTAGTTTCAGAAAAACAACAAAACCAAATATAAAGTTTGGTGGTTGTTTTTTTAATAGAAATAATTTAAAAATACTTTAAATAATTACTGGTTTATTTTTCAAATGTAATTAAAGTAGAGAGTTTAAAAGTCATGGCTCAGTAACCCTCACCTACACAAGTCAGTACAATTCAAGCTTTCAACTTTTAATTGTGGTTACACAGTCTACACAAATCTTTACGTTAAGCCCATTCCAAAGCGTCTGCCTAATCATCAAGGTAAGTTTCATTTAGGCAATACAAGAGAGCAGCACTTTAAGAGCTAAGCTGCCTGGCAAGGACAGAGGGAATTTTTCCTCTCTAGTGTAGGATCAGACTCATCCTTGCTCTTTCCAAAACATACTACCGAATTAGACGAGTGGAAACATCTGAACTGGAAACTCTCCAGTACAAGAGATAGCTGTCAGCACTGCATTCACACATGCTCCAATGAAATCCAGATTTTTTGCAGTCTCCTCCATACACCGAAAATAAGTCTGTTTTCCCGGACTTTTGAGGAATGGGTGCCCTGAGATTTTTGTTTTCTTTTTTATCATCATCATCAACATTACATTTTATGGCAAACATTACTTCTAGGTCTCAAGGGAAAATAAGCTGTCTCTTCCAATACTGCTGGATTGCTTCACTATATATTTTACTGTTCTACAACAGCCACACAAGATTCAGATACAGGTTTCCACCCCAAAATAAAAATTAAAGGAGTACTTCATTTCTCTCTCCTCTTGCATCTCCCTGTATCATCATTCCACACGACATCTTCTGTTACTGTCTAATCGCCACTAGTAGTAATCCCCACATGAATCCCTCCATAGGTATGCATGGCTTTTTTCTCCAGTCTTCCCATAAGATTGAAATAAAGATTCAGCATAACACATCCAGCACAGTCCGTTAAGCATTATTTCTGTAAGAACCAGACTGTAAACTATCTTCCACCCTTTCAACTAAAAATGTTACTTTAACAGTTGCATAGGCTTTACTCATGCTAATGAATTAGACAAATCAATATAAATTATTTGTAAACTATTTACAGTTTCAAACTGCCTGACTCATCAGAGGAATGGAATTTTTTAATCAAAAAGGAATATAAAATTATAAATTAATAATAAACAGGGGATAATCCTAATCCCCCTCGAATACCTTTGTTTCCATGAATCGCAGGAAAGCGAAGACACTATTGTCATGGAAAACAGAAGATATGAAAATATTTAGGAAATATCATACAAAGATAGGTGAGCGCAAGTCTGTAAGGTTGTGGCCATGAGCAGAGTTTTTGTTTCATAATACTTGTTAAACCTAACAGTGAAAAAAATCATCCTGTTGAGGCTTTTACAAAGATTATTTCTCAGCATTACCTATGTTACACGTTCTGGCTTAAAACCTTCCATTGTAGAGATAAATGAGCAGAATCTGAAGGACCCTGTCCACATCCCTTTAAATTCAGTGGAAAAAACGCTGCTACTGGCAGGGGTGGAAAGGAAAAAAATAATCTGATTTTACAGCGATGGCTAGTTATCTTTTCTTCATGGATACATCTATAGGCATTACTGCCATCCAGGGCCTGATTGCCTTTTGTTTTCTCTTACTGAATTTCATGACCCATTTATAATATATGAAGATTACAAAGCAGTGTATAGCAATTTCAGAAGCAATAATGCAGCCTTTCAAACACTGGCACAAGAAATCAAGAGATAGAGTTAAACCATGTTTATTACAAAGAGAAAATGACAAATTTTAAGATACCATGTTTCACTTGTGATTTTATGCATTAGTTTGATTTGAACACATTCAGCATTCACTTCTATGCCTCATTTATTCAGCTGTTGATAATATACAGATTCAGCTTGCTAATGCAGCAAAAACAACCTTATCCACAGAGGACATCAGCATGAGAATTAACCTTGAGTGACAGAAGCTGATCTGTACTTAGTAACTACTAAATAGCTTGATTTTCTCAGGAAATGCAACTGGAATACTTATTCTTCTTTTAAAAAAATAAATAAATAAAACCCTCCAACCAAGAAGGTCACCTGCATGAAAGGAAATGGTAGGTAGTATGTGGTGGTGGTTTCCATTTACCACACAATGGCAGGAACTCAGTATTCACAAAGCAGATCAGAACAGGCAGAATTTGATTCAGACTACTCATTTAGTAGTCCACAACATGAATAACGGTTGAGTTGCTGGCACTTTCCTGGATGCTCTTCTAAACCATTCATTGTATTTCATTTGAGAGTTCACTTACACAGGGAGTTTAAGTCATTTTTGAGTGTGAATGAAGTGAAAAAAACTACTATTCTTGTTTAGCACTCTTCCAGAATGTAAGTATTTCTGATGAAAAGTAATAAGGTATAACTGTTCTGGAATAGCCACTTAGCATGAGGCTGCACATCATCATCTTTAATGTCAGAATATAGCACAGTATATATAGTGATTTGTTTAGAAACAGATAAAGTTATTTAGTACACATAAATTCAGATAAAAAATTGATAATTCATGGTGCTTATTTCAAGGACCAAGCCATTAAACAGCACTGTTTATCTGCTCACAGCTCTCATAGAGCAGAGCTGGATACAAGCTTTGGCACAACGTCATTGATTCCTATTTTCTCCATGAAATAACTCAGCACGTCTTTTCAAAGCACCACATATCTGTCAGTTCCCAGCGCCCATTTATTTCAAGTTCATACTTCCAACAATGTGACAGCGGGGAAACCCAACTTCTGTAGTAACGATCCTGTGGCACAATGTCCATTGCTAATGCCTTGCTCATTAGAGGGTGATAAATTCCTAAACCCTCCATGAGGAAACTGTGAGAATTTGAAGACTTCTATTTTTTTATTTTTTGGTGTGGAGCAAAGCAACTGCACATAACACAAGCCGATGATCACATTCACGTTATACTACTGTTGCCCTCCAAGGCCTCCTACATATTGTATTGTCATATGCATGAACTATACTCTTTCAAAAGTGCCGTTCCTCAGATAGACAGCAGAAAATCAAGGGCAGGTGAGCTATTCATTGAACAAGGTGGTCTAGGCTAAATCCCCTCAACATCATATCTGAACATATGGTCTGAATAGCAAAGTTACTGTTTATCTGTTTTAATTGATAACCTGAGAGTTGTTACTGTAGTTCTATATGCATAAGAAAACATTTTTAGCTTTAAATTAGTGCAATGTCTTCAAATGAGAGAGAGAATGATACAAATACGATCCAATCGCAATACTTCATATATATCTATACATACAGCTAAGCCCTCACACAGAAATTTCATAGGGTAGTCTTGATTTATACAAAAACTCTGAAGAGGTAAGAAAAGGGTCTAAGAAAGCTAATCCTTTGGATACCCTGCTTACTGGAATAAACAAAGAAAAAAATAAATAAAAATAAAAATAAAAAAAAATAAAAAAAAATCCCACCACTTCTAGCAGGTAGCTCAAAGGTAACTCAGTGAAATTTGGTAGGAGGCATAAAGTAGATAGCCAGAATATCAGCTGCAAGACTTTCAGTGGAAACCTCTTAAAAGACCTAGAACTAAAAAAATACAAACAGGGAGAAATAAGCCAGCACTGAGAAACTTCACAGTTTCCTGATCAAGAAAAAGCAACACCAAACCAAGCTATCAACAAAATTCAACACACCCCACCGCCCCACATAACCACAGATTGCTTTTGACACATCCTTTGTTTACTGCACAACACAAGCATTTGTCTCTCAGCTCTTTCTTCTAAGAAAGCAGCAGCAAAACAACTGTAATTCCACATTTTCAATTGCATTTCTGCATGTTAGAGCAATGTAAACCTGCTCTACTTAACAGTACGAATGAGAGTACCTGCCACCCACCCACACAATACGAACAGTGTAAAATAAATCCTAAACTCAGGTTTCCCAATACATACAATGCTTCCCTTCCTGATACTTAAAATACAGATATTACATGCACAGAACACCTGCAAGTGACAGAGAAGTGCCCTGATTTTGCAAGATGCCTAGGTCCATGATTTATAGCAAGGCACAATACCTAAATATAGCCTCTATTGATTTCAAGAAAAACATAGCCCACTTGTTCTTTGCCGGGACCCAAAATGAAGTCCAGATGCCCTGTTACATCCCAGCACTGACCTTTCCCATTGTAAGAGCTTTATCAGGAATAAGCTGCACCACCTGTACTGCAGAACCACTACGTCAGTGCTAGCAAGCACCCTACCAGGACAAAGTATTTTGTCAGCCTACGTGAAGTAATGCTGTTCATGATCACCAAATTAAGAAACAAGGCTTCACCGGACTTCAAACACGAGGCTAAGAAGAGGTACTGCCATTTTTCATTGGCAACAGAATAAAACAAAGTAATCACTAGATAGTTTTATCTGGGTAACACTATTGTTTTGAATATAAGAATATCTCTGTTACATTGATCAGCTGCAAGAAAGCAGGAGTGATACTGGATAAGAAGCAAGCACTCCCCCCCCGCCCCGGTCACAAAGACTTATGAAATCATGTTTTCTCAGTGTTCTATCTCACCTACCTTTGTTCATTAAAAGCTGAAAATACTGAGAAGCCAATTTTCTTTTTTAAATATCTGTTCTAATATATCACTGACTTCCTAACTAAAAGGCAGCGGTCTTCTGAAAAATAAACATTATTTCCAAATTTAGACAAGAGAATTTCTAAAGCTACTTTTAAAAGAATAAATTATTCTTTTAAGTAAGCGAAGGAGAGGAAGCTTGTATCACAAACTAAGATGTGAAAACAGAACACAAAAAAACATACAAAAGAACAATAGAAAAGTGTGACCTCCCATTAAATAAAACTTAAAAAACAGAGAGAACAAACAATGAAGTCCCAAAAATGATTTCTTTTTTTTGTACCACATAATCATGTTTTTTTTTCTTGATTCCACGTAAATAGCGAGGGCTCGTTTTAAACAAAAAGAGATAGCACTTTCTCATCCAGTTCTAGAATATCATACTTAAAATAATCAAGATAAATCACACCACATGAGTTCACAGCTCTATTCAAATTTGCAACAAATATCTCAAAAATATCCTCAGAATACATGATCTCCAAAGAAATAAATCAAATATGCAACATTTGTATGGAAGAGTCATCCTGTTTAGTCGGAGGGACTCAAGTTTAGAGGGACTAGAAAATTATTCAGTCTACCTGAACATGTAACGCCCATAACAAAGAACAAATTCTCTTCATACTTCGCTATCATTCACCTCCAACACAGGGCTTAAATAGTAATAAGAAATACATGATAAATAATTTCAAAGAATGACAATAAAAAGATACAAATATGAAATTAATAAGGAACAGTAAGAGAAAATTAAAAAAGCTCCAGATGCATACTCAAATACTTAGATATTTAGCAGGTGTACTCCAGATAAAAATCTATGACACCAGTAGCACACGCAGTTTTATCCAAACTTTTAAAACGCAGCGTTAGAACTGACCTTCAATACATTCCTATGCCTTTGAATGTGCAGTGAAGGTATATCCACAGTAGAAAAGGAGCTACTTTGCAATCAGCTCAGGGTAGCTGAATGCTTTCCATTCCGGGTGAGACCCTGACTCACCCAGCCCACCTGAAGCTCATTAAACCATTCTTGCACTTGCTACAAAGCAAATAAAGCCCACGTAGAGCATCCAGGCAGGCTTTCCCAAAAGGGTTAATGGCAGTATTTTG
The DNA here is from genome assembly GCA_013398915.1 of Dromas ardeola. NCBI lineage: Eukaryota > Metazoa > Chordata > Aves > Charadriiformes > Dromadidae > Dromas > Dromas ardeola. The sequence continues at coordinate 20,948 of VYZM01022836.1, forward strand.
CCAGCAAAGGAACATACAGCGGTTTGATGCCCTGCAATGGACAGGGGGCTGGGGGTGAGCCAGAAGGCAGCCCCAATTAGCTAGAGAAAGTCCCCTCACCTCATTCCACCCCACAAGGTATCTCCGTGCTCCAGGCACACAGGCCTTCAGAACAAGCAGTGGCGGCTCCCTTATCCCACCAACTAAATAACACCTAAAATTGCTGTTCTGAATTGGTGCACTTCTGCTCTTGCTGCTGCCTTACCCTGAAATATTTGTTCCTTGGAGTCTCTAATTCTACATCTTATTTCATTGGCATCTGCAAAATGGGGAAATGACATAGGAAGTGCCCAGCTTGCAGGAGAAAATTCATAATGCTCTCTTCTTTATCCTTGATACTGACACTAGGAATTTTTTGCAGCCATGTTGTTTCTAAACTTCGGAAATATCAAAAAAGTTAAAAATTAAGGTAATTACCCAAAATATAGTCAAAACAGTTGTCTAGCCTTATAAGAAGAATAAACACACACTACTGTATCAGTGAATTATGAGGCAAAAAAAATTTAATCTGTTTATATAACCAACACAAAGCATGGCAGCTCATTCTAAATTGTGGTGTTAAAAGTTCAAGGATTGGAAAGACATCTGTCAAATAGTTCAAATATTCTGTTAGTTAACAACAGCAAGTTAGTAATATTAATTAGTAGCCAATTAGTAGTAGTTAGCTAGAAATTTGTGAAATAGAAGCTCATCTACGACAGCTTCTCTTTGGCTAACAGGGCTTTCATTTCCCAGAAAATGATGTTTTTCTTACATTAAAACAGGAAGAGGAAAACTTACAACTAATATAGTTAAGAGAAAACAATGATTCATTTTGTTTCTTGAATGACAACAAAGCGATTACCACTTCATAAACTGAAACCTACTTTCACTTTCAGCCTATTGATAAGAGACGGTGCTAAACTTCTATGTAAGTATTTGCTAGAAAAATGCCAGGCAAATGCTATTTATTTGGAGAAAAAAACATCTGAACTACTTCAACAAGCTGTAGAAAAGACACAGGAATATTTTTAAAAGTAAGAAACAATAAAATAATGAAAATTTGTTAGAAGAGAAGCAAATACTAAAGCTTTACCAGAAAAAAACTCTTTAAAAGGAGTTAATGATCAGCTGAAATAACAAGTAAAAAGATCTTAGAAGTTTTTACCTTGTATACAAACCAGATGTGAAAAGTGCTCAAATAAAATGCTGTAAAAATTGAGGAATATACGTGAAATATTACTGGCTGTTATAAAACTGTATTATAATGCTAGAAAACAGCAGTCAAGCATGGGAAAATTCACTTCATATGTGAATAACAGCAGGGATGGCACCTCTGTAAGTCTTGATAAATATCACCAGTACCACGAGAACAAACAAGACAGACTGGCACAACAAGTTACGCGATGCTGCGTTACCGCTAAAGTGTGCTTCAGGTACCTATGCAAGAGAGTATTTTGAGAGCTAAAAATTAATTCAGTCAATAACTCTTTGGCTAATGAACTTGCCCATTAGCAACATTTTGAAAAAATACATACTTCTTAAAGCTGTGTCATGGAACCAATATTAAATGAACGTATTTCACATAAAAATAATTTCTCTTTGTTACGAGATATCAGTGAACTACTTGTACAGAACAGTTAAAGTTTTGCTTTCAACTAGTGATTGAAGGAATATAATTTTTAATTAGTTAATTAATTTTTTATTCTTCTATTGGAATTTGATACTTTAGGGATCTTTAGTTTTGTTCACCTATATATTTAGTAGATAAAACCTCTAAGGTGACAATAAGTGATTTGGGTCTCTTCAGTCTGGAAAAAAGAAGACATCGAAACCAAACCCCATTAAATACTACATAAGTTGATAGGAAAAAAGGATCACAGAAAATTGTTACTACTTAAAATAAACTCTACTAATGACCATTTTATTTCTTTATTTAGAAAATAAAAAAGGCTCTAGATGGTAATAAACTAGCATTTTTAATGCTGTTAACTCTGGAAGTTCCAAATTCCTAAGATTTTTGGTCCACACAATTGCTAATTTCATCTCTCATGTTTTTAAAGCTCTTATTTGGCACAAACACTGAAGAACAAACTATGGAAGCATTACCAATATTTGAGATAGATAGATTTTTTTTCTTTCTTGTTATTGAAGAAGACAAGATTTATTTTACTGTCTGAAGATCAAACAATGAGAAAACAGTTTGATAACTGAGGAAAACAAGTTTTGATAGTGTATAGCCAGCATTGAAGTCACACTATGAATTGACAGAATCTCCTTTGCACTTGACAGCTTTCATCACATTAGGGAAAAGAACCTCTCAGCAGTTTCAGATCAAGATTTTGATCTCACTTATATTGGTGGAAACTCACAGCAATTCCACTGAAGTCTTTAATCCTGCCAGAATATCTTTATAGTAATGTTACAACCTGTATTTATTTTGGCCCAAGATGTTCCACCCACTTATACAGCTCCCTACCAAAGAATTGCTGATAGCAAACCCATCCATAGCAAGGGAATAACCGAAAGTTCAGAGATACTTTTTTAAGACAGAGAGAGAGAAAGAGAGGTAATACCAAGACAAAAAAACTAAGGTAGATTATTTAAATTATTATTATTTAATTTACAATTTTATTAATATGCCTTTGTAGTAATGAATATTACAGCAAGAAGAGAAATTTTTACTTGCATTAAAACTATTGCTTGCACATGCACGTTTTATAAAAAAAAGAGAAATTCACAGTAACAGGAAACCCGTGCACATTTGCATATTAAGTACACATTATTTCATTTGCTTTGATGGTAAACAGACTTCTCTTTCCTATATTGGAGGCACAGAAGTTTGGAGAATAGTTACATAAAGTGTTAATAGCTGATTAGAGCTTTGTTCTGGACTTAAGGCTACCTCCTGAAGCTTGTGCCATGTACTTGGTTTTATTTTTTATGTCCCTGATGCTCAGTTTTCCATACAAAAGCAACTGGCACCAACAGCTCATTTTCAGATTAATTATTTTTTCCTTCATGAATATATGGAGGAAGGTGCAGTTACTCAATAGTTTTGCCCACCAGTTCCACTCCCTTTTTCTCTCCTCTCATTCCCATCAGCAGGAGCAACTTGGAATTGGTTACTCCCTGTAATGGTTAGTTAGGGTGACAGCACAGTTTTCAAATATAGCCACAAATGCATTTTCTCATCAGTAGCATTCTGGGAAGGGGATGATCCTACAGAGGCAAAAGCAGAAAACTGGTTTCTGGCAGAAACACCAAAGACTAGAGAGATACAGATTTTTTTCATGCGTCAGAGCCCTTAGAAGTCATTCTTTACCTGTTACCCACCACTTGTGGGACAATATAAAGAACATGAGTTTTGTAGATCAGCTTTTATTTCATCATGTACAATTGTTGAAGTTAAAACAAAAACAAGTTTCTGATCAAAGTTTTTTTTGTGGAAGGCAACCACCTAAATCGAAGAATGCAGAAGTGCAATAGCAATTCATAGTCATCAGAAATTCCCATGAGAGTCCTCCGTGATTTTACGGGGATCAACAGGAAGAGGAAGAAATAGAAATACAGCGGTACAGACTGATAACCAGGATACTCTGAGGAACTACTGTCTTTCGAAAGGAATTTCCCTGTCCTCTCTTTTCTTTCCCTACCTTCAAGCCCTGGTATCCCTGTTGATTCAGTTTTGAGATCCTGCTAACGGGAATTTTGTCAGACTAAGCATTTAATTGATTTTTACCTTCGCTATCATGTAGCACAGTCTACATATGAGGGGAATTAACAACTGAGAATTACATGCACTGTTCTACTTATCTATTATATTCTTTGCTCTTCTGCTTCATTCTTTTCACAGAATGTATTTATTACTCTGCTCAACACACAAAGCCTTTTCCTAGCTACATCAGAAAAAGCTAATAGAACAAATACTGTTTAAGCCTCCAAAAGTCTGGTAAAACTGTAGGAATAATGGTGAGTCTCATTACATAAAGATGAAAGAAGGAAGAACTAAAGGCTTGAACAATCAGTATCTCGAGCCCAAGCTATTCTGCTAAGACCTTGCAAGAGCCTTAGCTCTTTAACGGATCTGAGGAAAAAAATTCATTCTGATACTAATGCTCACAATTTTGTATGAGAATTTAAGCCATTTTAGAATAAAAGCATGATCTCAATGCTTGATGGGATTGTGACAGGTTTCTGTCCTCTCTTACAGGCCAGAATGTCGCTGTTAATTGCTACTCATAAAAAGTATACAATATTAATGATTTTATCAAGAAGAAGGTATAGCAAATTAAAATTCAAAATAATTCTGTATAGACCAAAGATGTCTTTGTTTATGGAATGCCTTAAAAATAATCCAGTGTATGCATAGATTTATTGTACAGTTCATAAAGAAAGCACACATGATTCTCTAACAAAACCTTAAATCTTGTTTCCATTGATGTGTTGCTATCAGATTAAAACCTGTGAAGTACAAAGCAAAAAATATTAATATTAAAGCTTTTCCAGTAATCAGGAATATTTCACATAAGAAAGTAACCATACTAATTACAAATGCTTTTCATTTCAATTGAGTGCACTGCAGTATGCTATCAAGCAAAGAACTTGAAGATATCTGAAGTACTGTCCAGGAAAAATGAAGAGTCCAGTTAGCTGATACACTTTAACTGTAATCTAAATTTTCCTCTCAATTAAAACCTTTGAACAGCTCAATTTAATTTATAGTGATTTGACACCCTGAACTGCATGTTGATTCATTTTCAAACCATAGAAACTAGGACAGAACTTACTGTACAATGGACATGTACATTCATTTTCAGAAGACTGGAAAGATGACTTGAAAATAAGATTAGGCTGTATGTTCAGACTGAGGTTTCTCCACAAGCATTCTGTGCTCTTTTTGAGATCTTTGGAGCTTTTAAGGAGTTTATTTTTATGGTAGAGATGTGGCAAATAGTATATTGCTGATTTAATTAATCCCATAAATAACGTTTGCAAAGCTGAACATTGAGGGAAGAGAACTAGCATTAATCACCTATCTTTGTTTAAATAACTACAAAGTTTTTTGAACCAGATTTTTTGTTTTGAACTTAATAGGTAACTGATCCTAACAAGAATTTCTAGACATACATGTTAATCAGACTATTACCTATATTGAGACACACAGAGAACAGAGGCTTAGTACAGTTCAACTTAACGGATCAAAATGTGAAATTCAGAATAAAAACCAGAACAGTATCTTATTTTTGTTGCATATAGATACATCAAGGCATTATTTAAATATCTTGAAAAGGAAGGAAAAGTACATTCGAATAAGTATTAAGCCCCAAATTTATAGCAATAATATTATTAAAATCAATATATGTAAATATTTAACAGAAAAACATTATAATCTTTTTACCCCAATTGAGAAATAACTTTACAGGAATCAAGTAAAGTTATTTTCAGAGCCAGTTCAAGGTTTCTCAATAACGTAAAGCAAAACTGAATTTTGTCAGCTCAAAAATAAGAACCAGTGAGAAAACAAAGTATAATCACACTGTGCCTATCCCAGAAAAGACAAAAAGCAGAGCTAGATGGAGTGCCTTGGTCAATGAGAGAGGACGCAAAGTGGCAATTTTTTGATTATGAGAGAAATTCCTCTCTGTCTTTCTCTTTGTACAAAGGTGAAGTGGATATCCAGGCCACTGTCATTTCGCTTCCCTACTTTGCTGTGTCTAGAAACACCTCTGCTTACTCCTATAATTTGCAAGACTAATATTGACTGTGCTGTAGGATTCAGAGCCTCATACAATTGACCAGGAATTGTAGCATCTTTCTTTCTGCAAACAGACAAACATACACAGAAAGATACAATACGCCAATTAACAAGCCCAATGTGACTGTTCTTTACATTTCTTGGATATAAAGCAAAAAAAAAAAGGAATTATTTAATTTCCCATCCTAATGTACAGTACTTATGTTTTTAACTCATCCCCTCATTTTTCTTTTGCACACACAGTATTTTTCTATTTTAAGACTGCTCTTGAATGTTGAACTCTTGGTAATGAATCTCGTTAAAACTTTACATTGTTTGACATAGCAGGAAAAAAAATGTCTATGTTTGGTAGGCATAGGGTCTACCAAACTTGGCTGTCGTCTTCAGAATACACACGGCAAGAATGCAACACGGGCATTTTATCATTTTAGTAAGTGGTAAGTAGATGGATGTTTTACTTCAGTGTGTATCCCCCTTAAGAGGTGAATGCTGGCAAAAACCTGTACAGTATCTGTCATGACAAGTGATGGACTTTCTGTAGATGTGGTTAAATCCAGGAATAACATAGGCAACTTGTGGCATACTGTATCACTGAGTAGTTTTAAAGCAGTTAGATTGGCAAAATCTTGCAGAAATGTGGAGAACAACTGGTAATTTGATATTACACATCCTGTTCCTCCCCTGTAGATAGTTTATTTTACACACAGGCCTTTCCAAGCTTCTGTAGCATTCAACCATCCAAACGTTGACATTTACCACAGTAAACTCTTAGATTTATTGATTATTAAAAAATACCTGAAGAGGTATAGTAAACCTAATCATTTTGAAATAGCAGACATTTATTCTGTAGGTGTCACCACTGCGTACATCCCATCTGACAGCAGACAGAAAGACCAACTACTTACCAATTACTACTTCCAATCACTTGAGAATGAGATGAATAGGAACTTGTGCCAGCAAAACAGAGCTGAATTAGGACAGGTTTCTAAGGGATATGAAATAGTAATTCTAGTTTGTCTAGGTGTAGTTGTCATATTTAAAAAGAAACCATCTAAGACTGCATTGAGGGAAAGCTGTGCTCACTTAGTTCCATACCTAAGCCCATGGGAGAAACATTCACAGGAGATGAAAACAGACTTCAAAAGAAGAGTTTCTTTCTGTTCCCTGAAACACACATATGCTGCCTGTTTCTGGTAGCTAGCACTTCAAGTAGCACACAGCAGATTCAACTAAATTGGCTGTTAATGGGCAGAAAAATCTGTTGAACAGAAAACATTTCGCCTCATGGTTTTCTAGACTTTGAAGTAGAAACTGCTGCTGCTGCAGCCAGCTATGCTGAACAGAGCTCCCTTGCCTTACTCTTCCTCTGAAACTGTTTTTCCAACAGATCAAAGCATTTCTATCTTAAAGAGTTAAATTGCCTACAGTTTGTAAATGCAAATAGACAAGGCCTTGGATAACTAATGTGCCTAAATACAGATGATCGGATAGTCCTGATACCAACACTAAGAAACAGCATTCCAGCATCACACAGAGTAAAAAGACAATTTCGCTCCCTTAAAATTCACAAACATCAAAATTTTTGAAAAAGCAAACATACTTTTCAGTACTCCCGTTACTCCTCCTCACTCTTAGACACTACTTTTTTTAGTAAAAATTTTTAAAAGGCAAGGCAAAGATTTGCTCTTCTATGACTATGTTCGATTAAAGAACACAGAAACAAAACATAAAAATATCCCAAGGAAATTAGTCTGATTGGCCTAGATCTGAATTATTTATGAATATGTCTAAATTGGACTCTTCAATAATACTTGCATATGGAGGTCAGTGCACTATTTAAAGAAAACTGTGGCCTAATTGCTTTTAAGAAGTCATCATCAGGCAATTAACTAAATCTTACTGATATGCATCTTAGAAATTCGTCACTGTGCCTCTGCACTTTATTACACTCAAGAGACAAAATTACACTAAACCGTGTTTTAAGCAATTCCTTTGAAAAGTGTTATCTATCCTATGCATGGTGTGTAAAGCGCCATCATTAGGTTATTATACCCATTTCCACAGGCAGGGAGGAGTACAAGGAGTCTAAAGGAATGAAAAAAATTCATCGCTGAGTTTTGTGTGCAGAGACATGTGAACATAGCTGGGAAGTCCGTTTTAAACAGTTTATCTCAATGAAAGTAAACTGTTATACGGTAACTTCACCGGGCTCAGCACTTCAGATGTTCAGACTTTCTCACCTCCAGTTGACCAGGGTTGGGAGGAACATTTCAGAGAAAGAATATACGTTTCTTCCTCAGTTTTCTCTAGTGAAGACGGGAAAATATTGACGTAAATTTAGCTGGATGGAAGTGAGAAAGACAAGCATTTATTAATTCACTGTTGAAAAAAACAGGGAGGATTCACTTACTGAACTACAGAGTGTTGATAATTTTTAAATCAAGATAATTCTATCTTGCAATACTAATGCAGCACTCTAACATACATCTTTGCCTCTGCTAATTTCGAAGTGTTGAGGCTAAGCTTCATCGAATCTTTTACAGTATTATAAGTATAAATTATTAGCAAATATGTAAACTGAAGCCTACCAAGGACAGATGGCAAAATATAGAGCAGATCTCAGAAACTGTGGTTGCCAGTCTTCTACTTTAAGGGAAAAAATACTACAGCATTTGGGTATAGAACATTGAGCTCACCAATATAGATTTACTAGGAGTGACGACAACTGTAACTCCTCATTTGGGCTGCCCAGTTTAGTGTACCGCTCCTACCTATACTGGGGCTGCATCAACCCTGCTATTTCTGAAAAAAATGCACATGATCAAGATTAAGCATCCAATAGATTTGATGCCCTTAGCTAAAAATGCCTGAGAAAAGGCAAACAAGCGCAGATGTAGATGGTTTCAAATACTGTCTGATTTCCCATTACCTTACATCTTCTATCATTTACCTCTTTGAAAAATAATATCAAATCAAAACAGACTCTTTGGAAGTAGTCATGCTATTTTATTCATCCTTTGCAAGTTTCTAAGGTGTCAGAGTCTCTGGCTCACTGACCTCAGAAGTCAATAAAAGAGGCATCAGGAGACATTTAAAACTAAAAACCAGAGTACTTATCTTCTGACATTTCTTCTTTAAGAAATTGTTCACAAGGAGGAAATAAAAAAGTTGTTAGTGTATTCCAATAGAGGGAACATACACTTATGAAGCAAATGATCTTGCTGAAATGAAGTCCTCATCCAAAATACACTTTCAAGTATAATAGTATTCTTGATTCTTATGAATAGGATTTTTTTTAATTTGCCTTTAATCTTAAAAGCATGTGCTTAACTAACTTGAAAGTAAAAGTAGATAAAGAGCTTAGAAAATTGAAAAGTACCGATTTTCCAAAATGCGAGACACTAACAGGAAGAAATACCCAGATAGTTGTTTGTATCTGTATACATGTCTGTCTATATATAGGCATACACATACAAATAGCTAATGTTAAACTACAGATGACATAAAGATTTGACTAGGTTTTTACATTCAATATTTGAATAACACCTCCCGCCCAATTTTCCCAAATGTTATTTTTTGATACTCAGCTAACGTGATTTATTTTTTTCAACTGTTACCTCTCTTGCCTCTATTTTTGTGTTGTACCACACGACAGGAACAAGACACCATGGACAGCTTTGGAAGAACACTGGCAATGGAGAAATAAAAAGTTTCTGAATAAAACCTGAATGTTTTATTCTGTCTTTTGTGATTACACTTGGAACCTTCAACAGTATTTTCCTGTACTTAATTTCCCTTTTTAATTTCACACATGGAAGATATTATTTGGCACTAGAGTATCCCCCCTGTAGTTTTGAATTCATACACTGGAGAGATGAACAGATAAACTCCCGGCTCTCCTGCTCTTGGCTGGGGACAGTTTTCAATAGCAAGTGAGAAGGCAACAGCACATCAATCCATAATGTAAGAATTATAGTCTGCGAATAAAACAAGAAATCTTCCTTTTTCCACAAGCACTCAAATGTTTTCAAGTTTTCAACAAATCAATAAGTATTTCATTTTGCTATTTTTGAAAAAAAGCAATCACAAAGGGACTTTGTCAAAAAAAACCAGTAAAGAGCAGCAAGAAATCAATGGTCCTTTCCCTTACACCAGAGTTTACAGCAATTATGACTCTTGGATGGGGTGTGAGATGACTCTTGTTCAAATACACCTCATATCTAATGTCTCCATGATGAACTTCTTTCTGTCTCTTTTACATGACAGGAAGAATGTTTTTACCATGCTGCAACAGATCTCTCAAAGTCAGTCCTCTTCATGCTGTTCAATTTTACATGAAACACTAAAATATTCATTGGAACAAATAGAGAGCATGAAAACGAGCCTATAGCTTTGGGGTTAGGGCACTCAGCTGGCAGGAGCAAGCCCCAAGTGCCAATACCTTTTCAAATGAGTATTTAATTATTTATACAAAATTGAACAGCTGCAATAAGAGAGGGAGAGATCTCCTGCCAAATAGGTTAGAGCACTTTCCAGAGACAATTTGAGGTAAATGATTCTAGAAAAAGCACTAGACCTAGTCAGCCAAATCCAGCAGCTGAAGGAATTTTCTTCAGTGAGGAAGCACAGTAAACCTAACCCTGAAATGAGGTTTAATAAAATAGTATTATAGCAATGATCACAATTACAATGCTGATTAAAGATTTTGGTTTAAATGCCCATTATATTCTACTATTTCTCTCTTACAGAAACTGTGATAAGCCTTTTTTTACCATAAATCTGAATTTCTCTATGTAAGATGTTTGAAGTTATGAAAAACTTTTAAAAAAACAGTGATTGACATTTTCATTTTACTTATTTGTCTACTCTATCCTTTTACTATTACAGTAATCCAGAGCACTTTAAA
>VYZM01022836.1:32350-69419 GCA_013398915.1 Dromas ardeola
CTGTTATTTAATACTAAAATCAATATTTAAACTATTCACAAAAAAGAAAAGAATGAATAATTTTAGAATTCCCTCAACTGCCATAAACATCTAAGGGAAGTAACTGAAAAACTAACGCTAGCTGAAACAAGTTTGGGAAAATGAAATATAAGTGAGTGTACCACAGCTTTAAACTAATTAAGGTACCGCATGAATTTATCGCATATATAATGGATGGCAGCATATACTTTACAGTGTACTGAGCCCTATCGATAAAACCATCAACATTTTTCACCCAGACAAGGTTTCATGTTCCTGTTAAACAGCGAGCTAAACACATTCCATCTTCCTCTCTAGGACGCAATCATAGCTATCAGTACAATTCTAAAGCTACATTCTTCCCTAAATGCCAACCATGTACAACGGAGAACCTGTCCACTTGTTTGTTTTTCCATTTAAAGCAAGCAGAAAAAGTCTTCTGTCTTCACAGCAAACACAGTAGAAACAATTTGTCGGCTTTTGCAGTTAAACACACACTACGGACCCTTTACTGTACACTTTGTGAAACAGCACATTCTGATCAATCCATCAACATCCAGGGTGTTTCAATATTATGAAAAGCTATTTAGGAAAGCTAGATCACATGAAGCTTTATTAACCCTACTTATCTAAAATGAACATTGAAATTACAAACATCTTTTTCATTATAACTCTTTTTCCTCCCCACCCTCTACCACAAACTTCCATTCATACACACACATACACACACTTGCACCCCTTTTTAGCCCTTTTGTCTTTAACTGAATTTCATGCAGAATTAATAAAGCTGTGAAACTTTCTGTTACAAACAGCCCAATGGAACCATGGACAGAACAAAGCCAAATTTGCCTAAGCACTTTAAATAGAGTATGTCTCCAGCATGCCACTAGTTGTTTGGGGTTTTTTAAATAAGAAAAAGAAAATTCTGAGGTGAAGAATCAACAAGTCAAAGGTGCCAACAGAGATAAAACTTAGCATGTATATGGAAAACAACTGCAGGAGATTTCAGTATGTCTTCTCTGTAAAGCCGCAGAGGTTACCTGAGAATAGTACTATGCAAATATAAGCAGCTAATCTAAGAAAGCACAAACCACAGCTAATCCCCAAGAAAAGGACTAGCATGGTTTTATTTTTAAATAAAAATACCAATACATTTGTATGAGTGGCTGATGCAACACTATTTCCTTAAATGTATAGTCAGGTTTGGCTTTAGAGTGTGGTTTTTGGAGTTTTGTTATTTAGTAGTCTTCAATTATTTATTCTTTAACTACACGAAGGAGTTCCTTGTCTATTGGATAGGATTTGTCCCTTAGGTATATGAAATATTACAAACCAAAATGTACTGGTCATCAGTCCTCAGTCCAGAGAGCTTGTGAAAATACAGTGATCAATTTAAAACACATTATATGCCTCTGGTGTTTCTTTAAAGGAAAAATACCTTACAATGACATCTTTTCTAAAACTCAGCCTTTGTGCATCTAATGACTGATACTGAGCCACAGCAGTTCACAAAATTCAAGTTTAAAAAACAACTGCCAACATTATTTAGCCATCTTTCATAGAACTCACACAATGAAAGAGGCAAAAAGAATTTTATGCGTGCAATTTTACATGTTTCTTTTAAATTGTTATCTTTAGGAAATTTAGAATGCAGGAGGAAAATCTATAAAATATTTCTGCTTTGGAAGGGCTTTTTGGATGAAAATATGGAAAAAAACTGTGTTATTAAGCTTTTGTTGTAATCGTAAAAAGTCAAGCATATGTAATTTGTCAAATATTGAGAGAACTGTCATTATGCTGATGCTGTTCATTTGCATTGTTAAAAAGCAATTGTTACGTTGTTTCCTTTGTAAGACTAGGAAAATTGTATCTGGCAAAATATTTCCACCCCTGCAACAGAGCAATGGATCATTTCCAGCAATGTAAAGCGAAGTTAGATATTCCATTAACATAGGCAAAGCAGCCACGCATCATCACTTTGAGTTCATGGTCAAAAGGAAACCTGTACTGTGTGCAATTTAATGCGTAACATAATCTAATATGTGACTTTATCAATTGCCTATTTTAGTTTTGTTCCTGGTAGCTTGAACAAGGACAGAAAAGGAAAGTAACTCAAATGCTGAATTGGAAGGAGATAACAAGAAAGAAAATGCAGTAATTTGATCAAGAACAGATATTATCGCCACAAAATTAGTAAAACTAAGACGTAGCACCACCAAGCTACATCAAGTTAAATGGAAATTGTGAAAGCTGTAAATTGTGTTCAATGGAACATTGATGGCATTTCTTAAGCTGTCCATTTATTCATTTTCCCCAGTAGCTAACCGTTCTTCTCATGGTGTGAAAATTTCTTAATGCTCAAGATCTTTAAAACTTTAGGTTTGAAAGCAAAATCTATTATTACTAAACAGAGAGACAAAAACAATTAATAGAGAAACTTCATATTTTGCATCTGTTCTGGGTGATTCTCCTCACTGACTGCATTGTCAAATGTAGTATTTTACCTGGGAAAAAAGAAACAAATAAGCAATATTTTTTCCTGAATAAGTGCATATGGTGGCACCTCCAATCTAACCATCAGAGACTAGAAAAGTAAAACTAGTGCTCAGTAATAATCAATATTTGTTCGCAAAGTTTCCTTTCCCCCCCCCAACTCCAGTGATGTCACAAGAGCTGTATAGTGCATTACCCACAGTGTCTCAAAAACGTAGCTCATGAAGCCCAAGTAGCATATACTACATTGTTCTATCTAAACAGAAGTCCAGTAACATAAAACCAGCAATAACATAATTCACAGACACTACAAACCTATCAGTGAAATTTTGTAATGATGTTAAATTGTTTTTCGGTCATAGATATATGGAACGTTGATTTTTTCCCTTGATCCCAAGGAAATGAGGATTATAACTACACATTCTTTATCTCCTCCAATAGCTTGGGAACGTGCTTCTCAATTTTAACAAAATTTGACAGAGGGATATGGCCTCAGATATTATATTCCCACAAGTTTTGTGACACTAAACAGATGGGAAGAGGAAAGAGATCTTTATGTAACCACATTACATATTCTACTGAGAGAAGGCTTCAGAATATACATATGCTTTCTTAAAATGCAGAGTATTTCCAGGAAAAAGAATTTATGTCCCAAACAAATAAAAAGCTTGAGACGAAGCACGGAGCAGACATTAAACACATACCCAGGCAAACACCTTCCTAGTTCTAGTGCTTATGATGTTAACTTGTTATGAAGGAGGGGCAGCAGTGGAGCCATCATGTTTATTTGTTATCTCCTACCTTACTTTGGAGATTTTCAGTTCCTAGCAAGTCTGATGACTCCAGTGGAAGCGATAACACTGGCAAGTTACAATTCATGATTCATTAGTGCTGTTCTGCAACATCACTGTGGTAAACAGAGATCAGAACAGGGTCCTTTTTCATTTCAGATTAGTCTTTTTTACAACTCGTAACTGTATTCTGATTATCTTTTAAATTGTTTTTTTCTAACACTGTAGGACTTTAGGAGCAGATGACTCCAGTGTTTACAGTACACTGTACGAAAGTGTCAACTTTGCATACTTTTACCCTCCTTTTTCTGAGGTTACTGACTAATAGTGCTAGTCACAATTTCTGTGAAGCTATTCTAATACACGCTATTTTTAAACAAACATGTAGGAGTCAATATGCCAATGGAAAGCATGAGGAGCTATGTATTTCAGATATACGCTGTTCCACTGTGGAGAACTCTCTCATGGCAATGTGGGGAGTTCATAGCTGCCATTAGCTGCCTACTGTGTTTTATTTAAAAAAAAAAAAAAACAAACAATAAAATTTATAACTTCTTAATCAACATTAGACTATGGAAGGTTGGGTGATGTGTATGCTAAGGCCAGCATATGGCTGAATCTCCTCAGGGTTACACAACTAGAGTTGGAGGGCACAAACTTTCCTAATAAACTTATTCTTTTTGCTTCCAAGTGAGCTGCATCTGCTCCTCTTTCTTTGACTTGCCCCAAGTGTACAAAGGCACAAAATCACCTTCTCCTCCTAAGTTGGGCTTTGCTTCATCTTTCTTGTCAATTGTAATTTCAAAGTAGACTAACTGCAAATAACCAAAAAACTTTAAAAAGTACAAAAGCAAAACTGAGAACTGTATTTACAATAAGTACCAATATTCTCAAATTCAAACATATTTAAATTATAGGAGACAGTTTTCATGCATAGCCAGATTGTATTAAGATAAGTTACTATCTGGGTTTTTCTATAACTACTCCAGTAAAATTTGAAGCTGCCACAAGAGCTTTAAAGGGAATGGCTCTCAGTTTGCATATTAAGCGCAGAGTGTTGTTAATAATTACTTGATTATTAGTAGTTTATATGTTTTGCAAACATCATCAAACCATCAAGACTTTTCTATACCAGCTTGTTTCTGAATAGGAAGCTTTGTAATTTACATTAGTAAAACTTTCTGCAATAAAAGTAGTTTTCTCCAGTTTTTTTAAGCTGCTTAATCTGGATGCCATTTATAAATTCATTATACAGCTCAGAGCCGAAGTATTCCCACCCAAAAGCACCTCATTTGGCCTTTGGTGAGGATGACACTTGCAATACTGAGTATCAGGTATGTCTTATACCCTGTTGGACTGTGCACCCCCTGTCCCTTCTGCTTATTGTGTATAACATCTACAGCCTTTAGAAAAGCTGTGGGACAGCAGTTCAACACAATTCATATTCTCACTTAGAAATGAAGAATTCTGAGTGCTTAGTACGTGGACAGCACACACAGTGAATGAAACAACCAGACTTACTTTATTTTCAGTTTGACAGCTAATCTTATTTCAATTCTGTCTAAATATCTTGACTCTATCAAGGTTTAGGTCTTTCTCTTTTAACATTCAGACTCCTGCACGTCATCCCACCTTCTCTCATCTCAAGGTTTTGCATACCAAAGATTCAGCAGGTCTCAGTCTTCAACCTCTCTCATAACTAAAGGCACATCTTTGAAAGAGAGTTTCATAAATGTTCTCAGTTGGGTAGTCTCTGCTCAGGATTAATGTTGTTTCAAAAGCAAGTGCAGCACTTCTGCCAGCAGAAGACAAATTTGCTCTCTATTTTGAGCTTCAGATAAATCTTAAACACAGCTGAAGGCATTCAAGTCATCAAATGAGAGCACATACAGCACTTGCATAATATCTATCAGCATATGGCTAGCAGAGCCTGCTTAGGTCACAAGGGTGGATCTTCAGAAAGCGAATAAGCACAGTTTGTTCAGATTTTTGGGCTTGTTTAAAAAAAGATCTGTTTCAATTCCAGGACTAGTTATTTTCCTGTGTGAAGTCCTGGCAGTATACCATTTTCTTAGAAGATGTAATTTGGAACAGTGGCTTTTTTCCACTAATGGGAAAATCTCAAAGGCTTTGGGAATTTAATGAAGATTATGTATGCACTTAAAAATTCAGAGGATTGTTCCAACTGCCTGAGCTACCTGAGTTTAAACCATTTGTTCCTAGCTTTCACAAAACAACTGATAAGCACGGTTGTAGATTTTTTTTGAAATCAGGTATCTCTTACTGCTGACTATATTTTTATAAGCCTTTTTCTTTTTCATGTTCTGTTACAGGAAATAAATTTGTAATTCATTTCGCTATAACCATATCCTTTTCTGAAACAGTAACTGTGAAAAAACATGCATATTCGCTTTGCTAGACAATGTGTTTATTCCCAGATATTTCGAAAACATACGTTTGCACAATTTTGTGTCCTCCCTTGTAATCTGAATTCAGCCTGCAGCTGTCGAAGCAAAACAACCCATAAAAGAATCACTGGCCCACAGAGATCCTGAAGCCTGTACAGAAACACACTAAGAAACAGGTCACAATATGGATAATCTGTGTGTAGGCAAGCCAGACAAATGATTATGGCAAATCTGGCCTTTGAAAGTATGCCAACCATCCAATTCAAAAATTGAGAGTACAGGACCATTACAATATATAGCATGTTATTTTGTTCTTCTGTGAAAAAAAGTCAGTTCTTACTCAGTAAAGCTGGTTTTGCATGGATTTGGAATAACATTTTTTGTCTAATTGATTGTAACTATGTGACTGTAGGAAAGTACTGTCCTCAGAAACATATCCTCAAAATTACACTTACAAGTAAGTCCCATGCAAATGAATTATGTTCCTAAATCCTTTTAGCAGCTTTCAAGCTTTCTCTCAAAATATTTTGCTAAATATTGATTTCCAAACTTTCCTAGTTGCCTCTGGGAAGAGCATACATTTTTGAGGAAGAGCATGGTCTACCCAGCTGTAAATAAAAGAAACGAGCATTTGAGGAAACACGGAGGAGGGCAAGATGACAGGCAACACTTTAAGTACTTTCTAATGAAAGTTTGTGGGCTTTTCATGAAGCTGAAGACCTGCTGCCTGGATTGCTGTCATAACCTAAGACGTCTCAAATTGGTGGAGACATTTCTGACATTACACTCTCTCTCATTTCTGAAAGTTCTCTCCTCTCTACAACTATCTGAAAGGAGGCCATAGAGAGGTGGGGGTCAGTCTCGTCTCCCAAGTAACAGGCGACAGGACAAGAGGAAATGGCCTCAAGTTGCACCAGGGGAGGTTTAGACTGGATATTAGGAACAATTTGTACACTGAAAGGGTTATTAAGCATTGGAACAGGCTGCCCAGGGAAGTGGCTGAGTCACCATCCCTGGAGGTATGTAAAAGATGAGTAGACGTAGTGCTTAGAGATACAGTTTAGTGATGTTTTCTGTCAGAGTTGGGTTGATGGTTGGACTAGATGATCTGAAAGGTCCCTTCCAACCTAGGCAATTCTATGATTCTGTGATTCTATAATATATATATGTTTTTGTAGTATAAATCGTTATATTTAAATCATTGCCCTGGTTATGTAGCACGCTGCATGTTAGAATCTTGTACTGGTTCTGTGGGAAACCTCTCAGGTGATAGGGATAGTTCCCACACCACATGCTAGATGGACGCAGGGAATTCCTACAGGTCCAAATGCATCTGTAATTTGCATCCTACTTTTCCTGACCATGACAATTCTGCCCACCCAACTGTTTTTAGCAAAAAGATGGCTTTGCTTCTTGGAAAAGCAGCATTTCTTGCAGAGGTGAAGATACCTTTTTAGGATAACGAACTAAATAAAAAAATTCTACTTGCCTTGCGCTTATTTAAAGCATGCATCCTCACATAAATGCTTCAAACAGTTCCAGCTCACTGCAGATACATCCCTTCTTACACGTATGAATACTCCTCCCAAAAATCCTCTTTTTATACATGAATTCTACAAGGTAATGCCCTACAGAGATTTTCAAGTTAGCTGAAATTATAAAGAAGAACTGGAAAAAAACCCAAAGACATACCAAGCTAAGCAGACCTATAAGCTTATAGAACTAAATGGCTGTCAGTACTTGAGCTGATCCATTTGTAAGGTAAGGGTATACAGGCTAGCTGATACACCCTCTGCTGCACATGGAATTAAAAGCATTTTACTGCACCATTCCTGTTGTTTAATTTTAAAGCATCAAATTAAAGCTTAATAAACCTCTAATTATGTTGCTTAATCATAAATTATTTAAGAGACATTTCACATATTCCACAGTAAATTTAAATCTTTCAGTTCTTTGGCATAAAATTAGCTCATGTCAAATATTTACAGAGGAGCATGCCAGAAACCTAGTTCAAAGGTATTCTGACAAATCAGAAAAGTTTTCTTAAAATATAATCTCAAACATATGGTTCCTTTAGCTCATGCAATTTCTGAGCCCAGGCTGAAATTGATAGCTAATGAAGAATGAACAGGAAAAGCTACAAGTTTAATATGAAAATGAGATACTCTATGAAAAGATCAAGTTTCATTTCCATTAAGGAAGAAATTTGTCTTTAGCTCCAGTGTAAGCAGGACTGGCTTCCAAATGGTGACCGATTTCACTGATGCAGACCTTAATATTAAAGACACAGTGAGGAAGATACGGCGTGCCACAGAACATATGATTTAAAATGTGCTTTCTATTTGCTATTCATTTTTAACAGTCACCTTAGATCCAAACCTAAGCAAGATCCCTTAAAACTTGAGAGCTGAAAGAAACAAACAAAGCAATCTGTGGTTTTAGAAGAAAGTTTGATAATACTTAAACTTATGCTTAGTCTTTCCATTACTTTTTTTTTCAGTCAGAAAAGTCAGGCCTCCTTAGTGTCAGCTGTTATAGTACTACATTATTCAAATGCAAACCTTTCCTCTTTACTCTACCTTGCTTCTTTATGGCCAACAGTGCTTTCAACTCATCACTCAGTGTCAGAACACATACCAACATGCATAACAACACATCCTTTGGGAAGAAAGTCCTCGTATTTTCTTGCAGCATCAATCATTTCATACTTCTTATAGTCAGACTTGAATTGGTAACTGCACTGGATTAAAAATGTGTTCTGAATAAATGTTCAAAATCATGGCTCCCTATAAGCTTTACAGCCCATAATGAAGTAAAACCTTTTTCCTGGTCCAAATTTAGAAAAGATCCAAACCTACACTATAGAATCTTCCCCAGATTATAGCGTTTCACTTCATTCTACCAAAGCAAGGAACTTGATGGTGTTACAGCAGCAGAACAGCTACTTTATAATAGCTAATCATAAATAGTACCTGTTTCCTTCATCCCATCACCACCTGCACTCAGAGAAATCTGCTTCTGGAGCAAGTTTGTTGTTTTCACATTCTCTGTTTCATAATAGGAGTAGTCCTGTTTGGTAATTTCTGTGAAATATATGCCTAGCAATTGATATTTCCTGCTCCCAAAAGCCAGCATGGTAATGCAACTACATTTGTGAACTGTTTAAGAGTCACATGGATCCCTTCCCCATAATCCTGAACCTGGACTAAAGATGATGCAGGTGTTTGGTAAAAATCAATTAAAAAGACTACATACACAATGTATATTATGGGGCCCAAACACCATAGTTATCTGTTGCAAATAGCAACACTGGCAGCCATGTGCAGGTGAAAATATGTTAGTAAAGGGTAAGTGGGTTTCTAAGCATACAATATTCATGTATGCTATGCATATCATATACAGAAAATTTTTACATTTAGAGCACCTATTTTAGCATGTGTTTAGTTTTATAAAATACCTTGACTATTAAAACTTGCAGCTAGTTTTATAACTACAAAATTTGTAAAAAGTGTCTGACCTTTCTGGATGGCACTACAAGCTTGCAAGATCTGCTAAATACAGCAGTGAGCAGTTCAAATTGTCAGCCTCAGTTCCATTTGTTCAATTTGTTACATCAGCTCACAGGCATTTTTATGAAATTCAGGGATTGAAAGATTCGTATCAGAAAATACCATTCAACTAACTCAGCTTCAATAAAAGAACACCATCTTTTGCTTTTAGGATGCTCTTGTATAAGATTTATTTTCAAGAAAGCGGCTAGACTGAATCAGGTTCTACAGAAGCAAATTATGAAATCATTTATTAACTCTAATCACACTTGGTTCAGATGCAGAAAAGATATTTTAAAATGTTGGTTAACAAGTTATCATCTCAGTAAGAAAACTTGGTTAACAATCTCAATAGTTTTTGGTGAAGATACAAAATACCTTAGAGATGAAAACCAGATGTTACTGAAGTTGCCTGAGCTGTCAGAGAAACACAAACAATACAAGTTAGAGAACCCACTTAATATCCACTGCAGATCTGACACAGTACACAGTTTAATTAGACTGTCTGATGGGATGAGAGGGAACACTATCGGCTCTGACAGACTCTTTCCCGTTACTATCAAGGAAGTCTTTTACCAGAGAGGAGTAGGCATACCCTGTTCCCAAAGAGGGTGCAGCACCCAGGCAAAGAGATTTTGGTAGATCCCTGCCAAAGCAGAGGGGATACAAGAGGGAACTTCTAGGCAGCAGCACTAGTAGCCAAGGGGGCCCTTGAACAAGAATTGCTGGGGGCAGAATAGTGTAGTGACAATTGTGTTGGCTTTATCCCACCTTCTCTCTTAAACAACTTCAGAGGAACTTGAATCAGACAAAATAAGTCATACACCAGGGCCCTGAACCAAGAAATGAAGACAACTGTTCCTATAGGATTACACTCCAGCTCAGCTACACAGGTCAAAACTTAACAGTGGTGTTCACATAGGACTGGAGATCAGGGTTTCTGATAAACATAGAACCAAGATTAAAAAGTATTCCAGATGTAAATGGTCCTGCGGTCTCTGTTAACAGGCAATTTAAATATATATTTCAAATATATGATACAGTCATCATTCCTCACATAGTTATCCTTTTCCAGGGGTTTTGGGCAGGTTTCAGAAGAGGAAATGAGCACAAATCCACTATTGGCTGGATGCTCAAAACATATTCTGCATCTTGTTTGTAGTCCCTATGAAACCAAGATATACAAATAGAAAACTCTCCAGTTTCTCTACAGCTCTGAAGCCTCTTCCTCCCTGAACACAAGATGACTTTTCTTTCATAAAGCTTAATGCCAGAAAACAAAATTCTTGGCCTGTGCCTACTTACAGAACATTTATACTTCCACAAGTTGCATAGTCACAACATGGTTCTATCTGAATGACAGTAAAATTCAGGTACAGGAAAAATAACTCATATTTTCAAGAGATTTATCTACTAAATAATCTGAGCCTAGGTTGTTAAAATATCAATATACAATATCAATAAAAATCTCAAAATAATATACCAATTATAAACTAACGATAATAAATGAAGGCACAAGTTTAAACACTCAAAAGTCAAGAGACTTCTAAAATATAAGACAGGCAGTTAGTGATAACTTCTCAGCACTATGTAGCCAAAAAAAAAAAGGCCTTAAAAAGGCAACCTTTATGACTGTGATATGAACTCTGGCTATATGTTTCCTTCTGTACCCTCTTCTCCCCATTGGTTTTTTACGTGTATCAGGAGATAAGAGCACTTTAGCCAGAGTAACTTGAAAACGGCATTAAAGAATTCTCCAAAGGGACATATTGAAAACATAATCCCAGGATGACAGAGAGGAAAAGCGATCAGAGATTCGTGCTGGCTAAGTATTTGACCTAGATTTGTCCAATAGTATTTCTTTACCTGTCCTGCTTGTTTCAACATACTTAGAAAAGTTCAGATGAGGAATATTTTAAAATGGCTGTTATTGTTCTACAGCTTTTATTCTATACATTCAAGATGCTTATAGGAATCTTAATATGGAATATCTTGACTTTAATAGTTTCTTGGCTTGATATTTCCCATTGGACTGACCATTCTGAGAAAAAGTATGTTTGTCTTCCTGATTTCCTTGCTTTATCTGTAAAGCTAAAGCTGTGTGGAAAAGAGAGTCTGTAAAAACAAAGTATCTATTAAATTGCAGAACACAGGTCTGTAGGGGCCAGAGAAAACTACCCTTCTTATAGATATTTGCTATTGATAAATTTTATTTTGTTCTTTTTTTAAACTTCTCTCTTACTGGCTTTGTATCTTTTCCTCTTCTTCTTCCCCCCTCACTTGATTGACAGGACTGCACTACAAACCCTGCACTGCTCAACACATCGCTTCCTTCAACTCCTCGTTCTCAGGTTGAATCCCTGAATCCCTGACCTTACAACCACCACCTCCCACCCCTCAATGATATTATTTATCTCCAGTGGTCTCCTTACTGGCCACTGCCACCACTGCCTCCCAGCAGAGACCCGGCAACACCAGAGAAGAACTCAAGATAATATACCCAGGACATAGTTTTGTCCATCCCAAACGAGTCCTGCTTAGAATACCACAACTCACACCATCTCTGGGTATGATTTACCAATTGAAAACCAGTGAAATACACATTCACAATGAAGTTAACTTGTTTCCATTTATATGGTCAAATAAAACCCCCAGTCAACAGAACAAACAAGATTTCACTGGTCTTCCATAGTAGGGCATAACAGGGAAAATTCCAGCATACAGCCAAATGCTTCTGAAAATTACAGCTATTAGTAGGGCTACCAGATCCTCTTTTTTCAGCCTTCTGGCAGATAGGTTTTGCCTTAGATCACGTGTCATTGAACAGTGCTTCTTCCTTCCTGAAATAGAACATCAAGATCTCCCTATTTACAATAAGGACAGAGATCATACCTATAACAAAAGTAAAACTGGATATTGAACTTTAATAAGGCACGATTTGGCAGAAATAATCAATTTTTTAGTTATCTGCATAAGTAAAATACAGCAACTACCTAAATTCAGCTTTAGCTTCCGATGACTTACACCAATAATAAATTTAATCATATTCATTGTCTCTGAATTACTTTACCATGCCAGTGGTAGAAACTGCAGTGTATGTTAGAGCATACCTCATTAAAAAAAAATTGCTTCCAGCTACTGAAACTTGCATTTGCATTATTCCCAAAATTGCATTCCATCATAATGACATTTGAAGTGAATTCAGAAAGAATTGCTATTGTTTGAATGAATTACCTCCTCTTATAAAGAAAAGATTGCCACAAGCATAATTATCTGAAAGTACATCAGACAATATTTCCAGTACTTACTGGTAGTATTAATGAGATTTACTGTAGATTAAATTGGTAAAATTGGGAATAGCAAGTTCACAAAGCATTGTGTTCGTGTGTTCCAGGAGATTTCAACAGACTGAACAACAACAATCTCCAGAATACAATTATGCAAATACTTCATTCTTTTCAATTAGTTTAAGTTAACTCTATATTAAGCATGCTCTCAAGAGCAAGAAGTTGGATGCGAAATGTAATTTTTGTTTTAATATCAATATTGTTATCTTTGAATCTTTTTTTAATGATGAGACAGAATTATTTGACACTTGTTTGCCATCTTTTAAATCCATTTGCTTTTGTTTGAGATAAAAAGCAAGCTGTCTAGTCATTTTAGCAATAGAAGACACAATATTGTTGCAGTTTCATGTCACTGTGAAGTATTATTGGCTATAAAGGTTAACCATTTCTCTGTCATCCAGTAAACTGGAAGTAAAGGAATGGTGACTGGAGATTTTCATATATATGGTGACAAAGGTAGTGAAAATAACAGAACATGGTGGATCTTTTTCTGTTCAAGGGTTACTGACTTAGCTGCTACATTTCAGTGGAGCTCCCACTGAATTCTACAGCTTATAGAAAATACATTTGAAATAGGTCTTCAGAAGTCATTTATGACTTTAGCCCCATTTCAAGGCAAATATGGGTCATATCCAAGTCCCTCCTAACTGGTATTTATCTACCCTGACTTTAAAACCTCTGAGAATTAAGATTCAAAAATCTACTTTGCTATCCTACCATTAGAAAGTTGCTAATATTTACCTGCATCTGTCTCAATTCAATTTAAGCTTAATAATTCTTGTTCTGTCAATCATACACATGGAGAACAAATTATGCCCTTCTGCTAAAAAATCCCAAGTCATTAAGGTCTAAGATGTCTTGTCCGGATTTCTAAACATCGTTGCTTGTTCTTTAGCTCTCTTCAGATGGTTCATATCTTGGTTCAAATACACTAAGCTAAACATAACTGTGGCCTTACTAATGCTGTGCAAAGCACAGATTATTTTGCACATCATCTAAACTATAGTCATTTTCAAATACAACCCAGCATGGCTCCTGTCCTTCTTGAAATAATTTAAAACCATGGAGTCACATTCCATTTACAAACCACTGTAACACCAAAATCCTTTCCTGAAGAACTGTTACTAAACAATTTATTTTCCTATCCTTGTTTGTGCTGTAGTACTCCCATTCCCAGCGTCTTGCACATGCTATTATCAAAATTAATACTAATTTTAAAATTACTACTCCAATTTGCAACTACTCAAATGCTATTCTCCTGCACATCTGTACACCCTCTCAACATCCATAATGAGAAATTATTTTAAACAAGGATTCCACTCTGCTGCGAGCAAAATAAACTGTATGAAACAGAGCAGATTTAGACTTACAGATGAACAGGTCTAGGAACAGGCCTAGGGCTAGGACTCAGATCTCAGTTCTTCCTCCCTCCAGCTCTATCACACACTCGGGAAGCATCAATGAGCAACAGTCATTCTACAAATGCTTGATGCCATCTGTAAAAATAGGGATAAACAATTCATGTTTATTTTTAGATACCTTTCTGATATAGATTCAAAACTATACATATAAGACAATATTTATAAATGATACGCCATGCAATTACTATGTTTATATAATAAAGCACAAAATTATTTTAATACCATCTGGATTGAGCAGGGGAAAAAAAATTGAAGTTATGATGGAAATAGACTAAGATATTAAAATAATTCCAGAAAATCCAGGTTACAGACTCTGATCCAGGATTTGTATCAGAAAACCACATTGCTGCCACATATTCTCACTCTACATTTTGAGAGTAGTTTGAGACTTTGTTCTGAGTTCAGGAAAACACTGCATTAGAGGTTTAAATCCATCTCTGTATAGCTGTGTATACAATATCAGTGTGACCACTAGACTTAAGTGCTTCCTGAATAAGTATGATTTAAAGGGGTTTCCTTAGCAGAGATCCATACAAATAAAAGGGAAAAGGAATCAAGATACAATGACTTTCCTGCTGTCTTAAGAACCACAGAATTACAGAATGATTATCTGCCAAATGCTGAACATATGAAGACAACTCAGTTGCTAGTTTTCTTTCACAGTATGACATGACCTAATGATCCTTTAGTGCTTTTTCTTTATACTGTTATTTTTCCAATAAATAGCGTGAACTTGTTTCTTCTCACCCCCTAAGTAATCATTTATGACAATTCAGTTGGAATGATCTGTTGGTGTTATTTCTCTAGTTCCTCTATATGAGATGTGCTGGAACATCTTTATCTCACTGACTCATATGGATACGGTCTGTCATGTTCAAAAAGTACAAAATTGAAGAACCAGGGCACAAGCACTTTCCAATTGTTTGCAGCATTTATTCTGTCAGTGAAGTTCTGGAAACTCACACATTAAGTATGACAGCAATGGCGAGATTCAGGAATACTTGGAAACTTTTCACATTGGCTCCTCATAGTTTAAGTTTCTCACTTTTCATCTATGTTTCTTTCTTGATTTTTATCCATTACTTCCTCTCTCTGCTGTGTAATTTTAAAGCTCTTCTTAAGTAACCAGTGCTATGGTTATATTTGTGTGTGGTTTATTTCCTGAAAATGTCTTTCCATCACTCTAAAACCCCTAGACCATCCTTCCTCATCCACCACTCAGCGAGATTTTGTGGATATCAGTTAATTTCAGGCACCCAACACCTCAACACTTAGGACTGAGTAAAATTAACAAGGAAAGCCTTAAAGTTTAGACATTTGCAGTGAGACGCAATAACTGAAGTATTGTTAAATATTAAAAAGGTCAAAGAATACTAGGCAATCTCAGGTTAAAGCAAAGGATGACTAGTCTTATATAAAACAATTTTCAACCTGCACATCTGTGGTGGGTTAGCGTTGACCAGCCGCTCACCCAGCTGCTCCCTCATTCTCCTTCCTCAACTGGACAGCAGGAGAAAATCAGACAAGAAAGCTTGCGGGTCAAGATAAGAGCAGAGAGATCACTTACCAGTTACCATCACAGGCAAAAAAGACTTGACTTGGGGAAACGGAATGTATTATCAATTAAAACAGAGCTGGACAGTGAGAAACAAACACAAAACACAAACCCACTTCCCCTTACCTCCCCATTTTCCACAGCTCAGCTTTACTCCTTCATTCCCATCTCTACCTCCATTCCCAAGCAGCTCAGAGGGATGGGGAACGGGGGGTTGTGGTCAGTCCACAACAGTCCCCTGCTCCAGAGTGGGCCCTCTCCCAGGCTGTGGTCCTTCAGGATAAACCTACTCCAGGGTGGCTCCTCCATAGGCCACAGCTCCCGCCAGGAGAACCCACTGCAGCATGCGCTCCCCATGGGCCACTGTTTTCTTCAGGAAACACCTGCTGCAGAGTGGTCTCCTCCTCAACGTGGAATCCCCGCTCGGGCGCCTGGAGCCCCCCCTCCCCTCTGTTTCCTCTGACCTTGGTGTTGCAGGCCTGTTTCTCACCCTTTTCTCCTCACTCTCAGTGCCCTTTATTAAATATTTTTCCCCCGAGGTGCCACCCCGCTGGCTGAGGGGCCGGGCCCTGCTCGGGGGCTGCCGGGGCCGGCTGGAACCGGCCGTGTCCGGCGCGGGGCAGCCCCGGCCTCCCCTCGCAGCGGCCGCCCTGCAGCCCCTCGCCGCCTGCACCTCATGTGACATTGCGTACCATGACTTCCACGTTGCATACTGGAACTAGGGCCTCGAGCTCTTGATTTAGAAGTTATTTATAATATAGTCATCTCTACCACATAACAAATACCCTCCTAAAGGCAGGAGCTCACCGCCTTGAACGCACAAGTTACTTGCGACAGGGAATTGGCTGGGCCTCATGGCCCCGATCTGGAGAAGGCTAAAGACAGAGCGCGAATATTACCTGTCAGAGGAGGTAATAGTGCAGAGCTAGAAACAGACATCTGGGCTAAATAAGATATGAAGCTGTTCGCTACCTCTAAAACCATGAACAGTTTTGTTTCTTTCACCTCTCTCAAAATATTTTGGATGCTTGAAATATGTTGCTAAAAATAAAAGGTTAGAGCAAACCATTAGCGTTCGGGACACAACAGCAACGGGCACAAAGGGCTGCACGCCACCGTGGCTGGAGATCACAGTCCACACATCCTCCTGCTGCCTGTTATAAATGTAATGAAAAAAACATGGTTATTTTTCTCATCAGTGGAGAAACAAATAGGAATCACTTCAGCTGAAGAATATTTAAATCAGAAAAAAAATTGCCTCTGTAACTACCTTGTTAAAAATGCTTCTAGCCTTCCTCAGATGGCATTCTCTGCTACTGCAACCTTTAAATAACAACTTGGGAGACCAGACATAAATAATAATTTCCAGTGTTCAGAACAAGCCATACCTGATCCATTATTTAATTATCTACAGACGAGGACATCACTAACAACAGTGTTTCAGAGACTAGTTGCCTTCTATCTGTTGTGTTTAATTCTTAATTGTGAAATCACATGTGGCAATGAGTTAATCTTAAAATAGACAATTACCGTTGTGACAAATTGTTCTGTAAACATAGCTTGCTAAAATAAGACATAATGAGCTTCTCTTGTTTTGTGCAGGGTTGGATAATTGTGAACACTCACAAAAAGAAGCTTTATGGACATTCCCTTCTGATGAATATTTTTAGATTATTAATGTTATTTGCTTTGAAACCACTTCTGTCTTCTTTTGCACTAAAGAAGACAACTTAATTTCTCTGGCTTCTTAAGTAGGTAAATTTAGAAGGACATTTAGGCATAAAATGTTTTTCCTGTCTTACTCTGAATTTCTGCAGATTACTGCCAGACCATTCTGCTTGTGAAACTGCTATGCACAGCTGAATTTGCTATGACATTCTCTATGAGAAGTTCTGACCAGTTAAAAGATGTTCCCCATTCTGCCACACAAGGGAACAGAAAGAAAAACCTCTCTTCCTGGTCTTACAGATCACCCATTGTCTAAATCCTCTTATGTTCAGTAGGCACGGCTCTAATTTTAAAGTTGCTGGGCTGTGTTTACATACAATGCACTCATTTCTGCCTTTGATTCTACACAGACTAACCCCCAAAAATCACTGCTGCGTAATAAAAATGTCTACATACAAATCAACCACAGAGTAATATGAAAATCACTTCTAGTGGTTGTAAATCTAGCAGCAAAAAGTGCACCTCAGAGCATTTGTGCTCATTTCCCACAAGTAAACGGGAAGATTGAAGGAGTTACAAGTTGTATTAAAGACACTATACGACATGCGTATGTTCATGCTCTTCAGAGAATATTTCCCCCAAAAATACAACAGTGGAAGAAGATGTATCCCTTTCTTGTAAAAGTCATGTTTCTACAGAGGGCAGCCCATTTCATCCTGGACAGAACAAGGGACGTGTCAGTGCCTTTTGTATTAGGTGCACAGCCACAGTACAGAGACAGGACACAGACCTGTGAGATATATGATATCTTCTGTTTATACATCACTTGTTTTCCATAAAATATGAAAATGTGGGACAGGAACTGTGAATAACTGCAGAAGTCACTGCACTTGCCAAGTTAAACCTGTCACTGATCAGTGGCTGGACCAAGGTTTGCTACTTGGATTGAATCATCAGTTCAGCTACATTTGAGAAGCTACATTCCAAACAGCAGTGTTCCTTTTCTGGAATACTGAACTATAAAACAAACTTTATTGAAGTGGAACATAACACATAATGAAAAGAAAAATTAATTTTTACAGTAACTAACTAGGAAACATTCTTCATAGAGTTGAAAAAGACAACTGCGTTTAAGAATTTGCGTTAAACAGAAGTCATCTTTCCCACAAAATTCTCCATTAATTTCTTTACTTTATCTACAATTAAAGTATTGTGCTTAGATAAAACAAACCAGATCCTGAGCATATCTAAACAGAGAAAGCTGCCAGGAGTTACAAAAATTCTGGCTTACTAGGTTTTCTTTCGCACAGGGCATGCAAGGTATTACACTAATAACAGGTTGCAGCTAAGAATAAGAATTTAAAAAGCTGGAATTAGCAAAACACTGATATCCTCAGTCTTCTGTAGTGTCAACTAGGAGAAGAACAAAGTTATTATTTTTCTTAAAAGTTAAAACCTTATTATTCTAATATGTATTTAGAAATTGGTCTGCCAAGAACAAGAAAACATGTAGAAGTCTTTTAAAATCAAAATCTAGAGGAGCAACCCTTCATTTTTTATGGGGAAAAAAAAAAGTAAGTATATCCTGTAACTGTGTTTTACTCGCCTTTTCCCAACTAGACAAAATGACTTAATCTTTAGATAAGCTTATATATAGCGGGGGAGGAACAATATTTGCTTTCTGTTTCCTCCCTTTTTACCCCATAAAAAAGGACACGCAAACAAAAATGATAACATTGTTTTGGCAGGAAATCCTGCTATCTTTTTATTTTTGGATCTGTTTCTTATACAAAATATTGTCTCTTATCTAGCATTACATATTCTACAAAAAAGTAGAACATTTTCATATTGAACATTCAAATATTTAACTGAATATAATCCAATAACAGATAATTTTGTGTTGATGTCAGTCCACTGAGACTTGAAAAATTTAATTTAGCATATTGCAGGAAAGCAATATTTTCTTTCTTAAGGTCATATCGTGCCCACAGCATATATGCTTACATTGGGACAATGCAAAGTTCTACTAAGTAGCGCTACAGAGCTAAGCTTCTCCCTAGTTATATTTCAGATGGATTTTGGCTTAGGGTGAGGGGTAAGAAGTCAATAAATAATACTCAGAAAATGCAGGAGAAATTGTATCAAGTTTTTGTACCAAAAGAAACACAAAGGTGAAAAAGTTGGCTACTCCGGTGAGGAGCTGGTAACATACTGATAGTAAGAATTTTTAACAATTACACATCCAGTAAAATATAAAGGTGAGCTGTATTCAAAAAGGCTCTTTTGAAGCATGGCTACTGGCCCTAGGCCTGCGTTTTAGTCAAAGGGGAGAGAGACACTACAGAGATAAACTCCTAGTGCCAGAGTTAGTCTTTGGAGAAACCTGTCCTCATTGACTGGAGAAACTATTCACCCAAGCACCTGCAAACAGCTCATACACACCCAAAATAAGACAACAACTTGCAAATATCTCAGAGTTCCTATTCTTGAAAAAGATCCAAATTTAGCAGTTTGTCTATCCATATTAGGAAGTATATATAATAAGGACATCCTAATGTAAAGAAGAAGAAATGTTATTCCAGTTATGTAAAACTTCTAGCTGTGGTCTGGAAAAACCTCTGATGGCCTGGACTAGCAAAAAAAGTGGTATTTGTAGGAAAACATAGGAGATATTTGCTACAAATAAACAGCATATTGAGGTTGGTAGGGTGGACTTGGTAAACCAAGTAGGGAGAGGAAGGCAGAGAAGACAGGAGACAAACACCTGGCCTGAATGGCATCCAGACAGCCCTATCTGTACCTCATCTGCCTACACACACACTCTGCTGCTTATTCCTGCTTCAGAAGTTTGAGCCTGAAAAGAGAAACCTCATGTCTTTAAGCCACCCTGTAGCTATCCGATCTAGGTCTGCTTTACTTTTCTTAGTGGATTTTTCCTGTGAATCAATTGACTTTGTTCTATCTTGGGAGACATCAGTTCAGAGCAGTTTCTCTCCTTGGAAGCTAAGCTGGAAAATCAATTTCCCTGTGTTCTAAGTAGGACAGTTGCAGCAGGAAGAGATATGGGATTCAGGATAATCTTTCCATCCTGCTGTGACTGCTGCAGCCTGGCTTTTACAGGATTTGTGGCACAGAGCCTACCAACAGGGATTTTATTCAATTGAAACTTGCTGAGTGCTGAAGCTGAGATCCACTGCAAGAATCTAAAACTCCACAGGGCTTGCTCTCCACTCCTCACGATGCACATTGTTCCTACCAAGCTCTGTAGACATTAGTCTAAGCTTTTATTAGGGGAGGAAAAGGTGAGAATTGGATCCCCTAGTCACAGCAGATTCAGCTTTCTCTACAGTCTGTTCCAAGGGAAACAATCAGCAAACATTCTGACTGCTGAAAGGTATTTTCAAAAAAATCAATCCATAAATCAGAGGGAGGAAAATTTAGCACGAGGCTATGGGATAGGAAATAAGGCCTGAGAAGAATAGTGAAGAATAATGAATAGTGATCCAAGACAGCCAGCACGGTTTCACCAAGGGCAAGTCTTGCCTGACAAACCTAGTGGCCTTCTATGATGGAGTGACTACACCAGTGGACAAGACAAGGGATGTTGTCTATCTGGACTTCTGCAAGGCCTTAGACATGGTCCCCCACAACATCCCTCTCTCTAAATTGGAGAGAGATGGATTTGATGGACGGACTAATCAGTGGATGGGGAATTGGTTGGATGGTCACATCCAGAGAGTAGTGCTCAATGGCTCAATGTCCAGATGGAGATCAATGACGAGTGGTGTCCTACAGGGGTCGGTATTGGGACCAGTACTGTTTAATATCTTCATCAATGACACAAATAGTGGGATCAAGTGCACCCTCAGCAAATTTGCAGATGACACCAAGCTGAGTGGTGCAGCTGATATGCCTGAGGGATGGGATGCCATCCAGAGGGACCTGGACAAATTTGAGAAGTGGACCCATGTGAACCTCATGAGGTTCAACAAGGACAAGTGCAGGCTCCTGCACCTGGGTCAGGGCAACCCTTGGTATCAATACAGGCTGGGGGATGAAGGGATGGAGAGCAGCCCTGCCAAGAAGGACTTGGGGGTACTCCTGGATGAAAAGCCGGACATGAGACAGCAGTGTGAGCTCGCAGTCCAGAAAGCCAACCATATCCTGGGCTGCATCAGAAGCAGCATGGCCAGCAGGTCGAGGGAGGGGATTCTGCCCCTCCACTCTGCTCTGGTGAGACTCCACCTGGAGGACTGCCTCCAGCTCTGGGGCCCTCAGTATAGGAAAGACATGAACCTGTTGGAGCAGGTCCAGAGGAGGGCCACAAAAACAATCAGAGGGATGGAACACATCTCCTATGAAGAAATGCTGAGCCTTTCACCTCATGAGCCACAGGTTGCTCAGCCTGGAGGAGGCTTTGTGGCCTTTCAATACTTAAAGGGGTCTTATAAGAAAGATGGAGACAGACTTTTTAGCAGGGCCTGTTGCAATAGGACAAGGGGTAATACTTTTAAAGTAAAAGGGGTCAGATTTAGACTAGATATAACGAAGAAATTTTTTACAATGAAGGTGGTGAAACACTGGAACAGGTTGCCCGGAGAGGTGGTAGATGCCACATCCCTGAAAACGTTGAAGGTCAGGTTGGACAGGGCTCTGAGCAACCTGATCTAGTCGAAGGTTTCCCTGCTCATTGCAGGGGATTGGACTAGATGACCTTTAAAGGTCCCTTCCAACACAAACCATTCCATGATTCTATGAAATAAGCACACAGAAAAACAAGGATCATTGAAAAGCAGCACAGTGACAGTGCAAGGATTTACAGATTCACATTCTCCATCAACCCCACCGACCTTTTACCTCAGAGTCACTGCACTCAAGGTTTCATGGGCAACAGACAACTCCAAAGTATGAGAGTGCATCAGAAAAGAGAGACCTTACTTTGAAACAAGCAGGAACTCATGACTGAAATAAGTAAATTGATCTCAGTATTATTTTCCTCGGGTAACCTTTTCTTTCTTTCCAACAGTAGCAGCTTTTAATACACAGGGAGTGCTCACATGCAGATACATACAAATGGAGGCAGGCAGCTTTATTTGGAGCCTTTTCAGACCAGTTTGTACGCGTTCTGCCTATTAACTTTGGCTATTCTGATTTTACTCACACAGCAGGGATGCAGTCATTAATATTAACAAAAGCATGGGGCAGCTGGAGTTCAAGTCCTATTCAGAAGAAAGTGACAAGAGGACAGTGTCAGTCACAAAAAAGTGCTACTAAATCTAAATATATAATGAAAAATATTATGTAAGCAAAAACAACAGCACAGAATCCAGACTATAGAAAATACACTTAAAAAAATCCACACTGTATTCTTCCTCTCACCTCCCTCCCCCTCCAAAAAAGAAGCAGTTTTCTTGTGCCGTAATACAATACCACTTCTATTCCTGTCCTTGAAACTGCTTTACCATCAACTACATATGTACCATTTGCATTGAGGCAAAATCCTGAACAGCTGGTTTCACTGTGCCTGTGAAGGGGAAGAAGAACACCCATTTCTTGCAATTGTATACAACTAAACTTTAAAATGCCTTCTTCGCAACACTGCAACTACAGCACCACTGTACATTTATTTCCGTTTAAGCGGGCTTACTGTTTCATTGTGGAAAGTGCTATATGTAATTAATTTGATTTACCTTGCACAGACTACTTTTGAGCACTAGAACAGTGGAAAGTGTTTAAGTAACTGACCAGGCACTTTGTCTGTGCCTGGTGAAAGAGGAAAGCAGAGATTCCTTCCCACCATCAATTTTCCTGACAGCCCACCTTCTTTCTGTGTTATCTCTTTCAGCCTTTTATGAGGAAGGCTTCAGTAAAAGATGTGTTTCAGTTAAAGGTTTGCTGTCGCTGCAAGACAATCTAAAAGAAAAGCATCACCCGGGACCCGTATAGAACCTACTATTACTGGAGGGTTTGCGGGGGTTTTTGTGTGGATATGGGGGAAAAAGCATATATACAGACCTTTTTTTCCCCCTTTCATAATTCAGTCCAGTCTGATATATATATTCGCATCCTGTATTGATTAATTATGTCAAATGAACATACTTTTGTGACTGCAGCAAGCAGGCTTGGCTTGCAGCAATGAGGATGGCTTTAGTAGACTCCTGATAGAGTTCTATTCATTTCTTGCTCCCTTAAGATTTGTGATAAAACATTTAGCGCTCAGGCTCCATTAATCTGAAAACTTGGTGTTACGTACATAAACCAGTTTATATAGCATGCTCACAGTTCTAATTTTACAGAACAGCGTGTGTAATCCAGCACAACAAAGAATTTGAGGCTCTACCTTTAAAGCTAAAGGTATTGTCAGAAGTTAAGTTGATATTTTGGGACACAATAGACTCTATTAGTGTTATCAAGAACACTCATTTGACCCAAAAATTCCTTTCTACATGATCAGAGTTTGTGATGAATGGCAAGACTTGGGGGATTTTTTTTTCCTACCTGCTAGTAGGAAAATGGAAGAAACACATTTTTTCTGTCTTGTTTATTCTGATACATATGAAAGGCAACAGTGTTGGGAATTAACTAAATTTTTTTGATAGGGTACTTTTCTAAAATGTAGATATTTCTGAAGATGGTAATTTGTTCACTCCCTCTTCCACAATACAAGTTACTGAAGTATTCAGATTTGTCCCCTAAGTCATTTCTGGAAGATTAGAGATCTGGAACCTTTAACAACGGCTTCTGCTTCTTTGAAATGATGACTAAAAAAATTCTTGACTGAATTGGATTTCAGTGACAAGGTTTCACTGATACTTTCATCACATTATTTCTTTTGACGCCAAGGCTTCCAAAAAAGGCTGAGTAGGCAGTACCTGTATTGCTAACATTAAGCACCTTATATTCTGGATCGTAAAAACTTCAGTTTATCAGCTTTTTGTATACTAGGAAGGAACAAAAGGTACAACTCAAAAATAATAAATCAAAAAGAGAGAAAAAGAGAAAAAGACATTTCTTCTTTCCCCCTTTGTGGATCACATTTTTAAGAGAGTATACTTAATATCACAGTGAATTGCACACAGATGTTCCCCCATATTTGAAGGGGATAAAGAGAAAATTAAAAGGACCACAGAACTTCTCTGTATACCCTTAGTCCTTTAAGATCTGTTCCAAGATTCTCCATCTAAAACAACGTTCTGCAATCTCCCTCTCCTTCATTCCCAACAGACAGCTTCAATTATAAAACCTGCTGAGATAAGGTCTCTGCTTCATGAGACTAATGAACATTTGAAATTATGTACTGAACTAATGGATATTGAACACAGAATAGCTATTTATTAGGTGATTTAATTACCTCTTACTCCTTGGAAGTTGTTGTCAGAATGCAGTAGTTTGTAGTGGAAATATATTGATATAATAAAATTTTCAACTCTCTAAAAACCAGTCTGAAGTAGTCACTTAAGTGGAGGCTTTGTTTGCACTGGTTTAATGAAAAAGGAATACTTCCATAACATAAAGACATTAGATAGGACTAGGGGTGGGGTTTGTTGTTTGTTTTTTTTTTAAATAGGATATAAGACCTGCCACCATATTGTGCTGAATTGCTGTGTTATTTTGATGATGTCTCGGTCATACAATTGTAGCCTTTCTTTCCCCAGCTATAATTCAAAATGAAAAACTGAATGGCATCAGAGGATCAATTGGTGATCAGTGTGATTCCCATTCGTCAGCCATTGTTTTCCTAATATATTATTTCAAGAGCAATTTTTCACAGTTTTAACATAAACTAAATAAAATAACCTCAGTGTCAGTTTTAGTATAGAATATTGCAGGATATTAAACTATGAGGACAACCACAAGTTAATTGACATGTTGCTAGGAAAGTATTATACTTGAAGAAATTACTTTGAAATGTGGAATTGAGATTCAGATTACATTCATATAAAAATATTTTGGAATAAAATACAACTATTTTTTAGTAATTTATGCCAAAAAAACCCTTCTGCAGTAGGAGGACAGTACCTCAAAATAAAACGGGTATAAATAACATTGATGGGAAATGTCATGTTTAATGTTCTAATGGCAAAAATAGGAAAGCGTCATTAAGCATAAAGATAATGGATGAGGAAGTACCGGATGAATCATTTTAAGTAGTAATTTTGGAATTAAATTTTAAAACTGCAATTTCCACGTTTCCCTTAAATCTGCTTGAAAAATAAATACTGTCTCATACCTGATAACTGCTAGATGACAGTAAAGAAGATTCAGATTCAACTGTTGAACTTCTGCTGTCACCTTAGGTCAAACCACTTGATCTCCCTGGCTAAGAACTTCAAAAGACAATAATAGAATTTGCTAATGAATTATTTTTGCCAATGTAACTGTGTGAACTGAGTAATAACTCCCATAAACACCTTTTAAAACCTCTGCTCCCAAGTCTTTATCTCCTGTCATTTTCTTTCTCTGACCACTTTAAGTCATTGCTCCTGGAAATAAAAGGAGAAACTGGGTATATCCAAGTCTTCTGCTGATGGAATTGTAAGAATATTGCACAGGAGGGAGGTACAATCGGTCAGTTAGAAATGTGCTAAGCCATGGATGCCAACCAACACACGACTGAGAACTAGCAATTTTGTACTAATAGCTTTGATTTAAAGTTTTGTCACTTCCAGCAATTATTGATCACAGAATACGAAAAGAAAAACCTCTGAAACTGTGGAATAAATTTTGAAAATATTTCATATCTTTTTTTTTCACATTTCTAATTTCCAAGCTATCTTATGTAATGGTAAAGTTAGAAATTCTTCTTTTAAAAAAATTTCAGATGAAAATTCAGTTCAATTCAAGACCTGATTTTTGTTTTCCAAAAAAAATTATAATTAGCAACACTATTCACTGTAATGAAAATATCGAGACCAAAGGGAATTTGTGAAAACAAAGTTATTGCAGACTTATAACATCTTTTATGTACCCAGATCTGACGTTCCTTTAGCAAGCAGTAACCAGTAAATAAGCAGTTAGGAGAAAGCAGTGATCATTTAAAAAATACCAAAATTCTCCCATTTTGATCTAAAAGGGGCCTTGCAGGCCATTATGTGATGGTGTTTCATCATGCAAGTTCCTTTCTAGCTGGCCAACAACTGAGCCAGCCTCAACACCTGATGTCTCTACTGCTACTGTAGACGACAACAAGAGGTCTGGTGGGCTTAACCTGCAACTGAAGCTAGTAAATTTCTACATTTTAAATTTCAGCTTTTGATAACTGCTGAAAAAGGATCTAAATGTCCTGAGTAAATCTCTCTGAAATAGGAAGAAAATGTTTCTTTTTTCCTAAGGTAACTTGGGAGCTGGAGAAAAAACACAATCACCAGTGAGGAACTCTAATTTTGATGTTTGTTTTCAGTGATTTTTTTTTTTCCTTATGAAACTTGTAATAACCAACTGTTGCTGAAGCACAAACTCTTGATACAGGCAGTGCAAAATTGATTTCCATTTACACAACTCTATTACAGCAAAGTCCCTGGCAAGTGCACAAACAGAACGTGGCACAGCTGCCTGGCAAGTCTTTGCAACAGAAATGGTCCTCAAAAATGCTCCACAGGGAACACTTGAGCCTTCTTCTTCCTTCTGCCCCCAGCTAAACATCTTTGTACCCATAGGTATGGGTAGCCCTTCCTCAGTGACCAGGTACAAGGGTACTCAGACATTACTGCATTATATGGTCATGTAGAATTTCCCCAAAATGCTTCTTCCTGTGACAATAAAAACACAAGTGGATTTCAAATGGAAAAATACTAGTTAAATAAAAAAACAGGTGCCTTTAGCACTGTCTCTGCTGGAAGCTGGAATGGTTAGGGGAAGAAGGCTGGGGGCTATACTCTCAGACAAATTAAAAGTAAACTGGGTAGAGGACATATCTAAAGTAGAGCCTTTTCTCAGAGAAACCTAGTTAAAGGTTTAAGACACTCAGTGGTGAGTGTCAAACACTTATAAGTAAAGTAAGGGTCACCAAAAAAGTAATTTCCATAGCTGAAATAGAGAACCTGAAGCCACAGGCTCAGAAAGATGACACAGGGAGGTGGCCACTGTTTAACTAAGATCCCTCTAAGGGGGTGGAACAAGCAGGGAAGACTGAGGCCCCCAAACATTCACTACAGAAGGACAAGACAATACTGAACCATCTTCTACAGGTGAAAGACAAACACCGACGGGGCTGCAAATGGCATCTGCATTCCTCAAATTTAAGAGAAATTTCAAAATGGATCTCTCCATGAATAAAGAAAAAAATCCAAAGTCCTTCCTCCTATGCAGTTTGGGGTATTCTTTTTCCATGCATAGACACAAATTCTTTGAAGCAATGAGTACACAAAAACAACAACAACAACAACAACATATGATGTAAGAAATCACAGAAATGGGGTGGGGGGAGGCTACCAAGATCTCAAGAGACTGGATGTCCTAATAAAGAGCTGACTGTAATGATTAATTGAGTTAGAACTGTTTCACTCATGGCTGGGAAAATAAAATTAACCTGGATGCTTCCTTTGTTGCCTCCTATAGCACCCAGTGGGATTATGAGAAAATGCATGTAATCAGCAACACACCTGAAAAAGGTCCCAGAAACTGGCTCTGGAGCAACAGATACTAGTTTCCTCAAGCACAGAGAAAATGCTCTTGAGTCATCTCCAAACAGAACTGATCGTGATCTGATTTTCCATTAATGTCTCCACTATACGGAAGGAACTTCCCATGCAGGTAAACCACCCTCATATTGACCTACTTGCAGATGTGGCGAAGACTGATGAAAATCTGTTTAATCTGGCATGACTGCAAAATCTGGAGAAACTTGAATAAATACAAGTAATGCCCTATAACTGCTATGCAATTCTTTATTGACGTAGGGCAGGAAAGGAGATTTATATATCTATATTATATAGACTGGGCATATCCCCAAGTGTCAAGTCAGAGCCTTTAAATGCACATTTATTTCAATGTTTTCTGAAGTCTCTTCTTAATAGTTAGGATTTCTCCATTGCTATTCTTCCTGGATATTTCAAATTTAAGTAAATCTAACAAACTGAGCAAATATCTGAGGTACTGCCTGCCCTTTCTCTGGAAAAAATGATTTTTCGTTTTGTATATCAATCACAAATCACTGCAGAGCTCACACAAAGTCAAAACATAGGCTTATCACAGTGAAGGTGAGGTAGATTTTGTTTTGATTAAAAGCTAGATATAGATACCACCTTCAGTGTGCTGGGTTAATAACAACAAAGTCACACATTCAAAAGTTAGGAGATTATTGCACACCTTCAACTTCTATTTGGATCCGAAGTAATTTAAAAGTATAAAGTACATTGCTTTATTGGATCACACAGGCAAAAACAGTAAAGAACTGCATAGTATCAGGAGGCAATCCCTGATTTAACTGATTTAATTTCTGTACAATATGCTAGATGCTCAGAAAACTTAATGCCTTAGCTATCAAACACAAGGAGGAAAAAAAAGTGAACATTTCAAAGTAGTCATTGCTATTAATGTATTCAATTGCTGCCAATGCAAGTTTCTTCACTGTGTACACCCATATGAGTAGTCTTGGTTTGGGTCATCATGACAGGTCCCAGCTTTACCAGTACATGCTCTCCAAGATTATTATTACTAGAGAGGAGAAAGTAATTTTTAAAAATAGTTTTGTTAAATTTAAAGTGATCTTCATTATGTTTCAGATGCATCTATAAAACTATTTTATATTTTCTAAAATATTAGAAATCATTTTCATATACACCTAAGTTTTAACTTTTGGGGTTTTAATAACACTGATAGATCTAAACATCTAGTTACTCTGTTTATACAACTTAGTATTATTCCACTGTGAAATAGGGTAGAATGATCTGAAATATTTTTCTTTAAAAAGAAATCATTTAATTGCAAGACACCCTCATTTATAAGCTAAGGAACACCAGAACTGGCACAAGCTGAGAAAATGTAAGATAATAGGAAAAAAAAAAACAAAAACAAACCACCACAACTATTTATGAATTATTTCCATTTATTTCCAAACCAGCAACTCAGTTCTTCTAGTATATTGAAGAAATATGCATAATGGTCTATGGCAACAAGCGTGAAAATTATGGTCATAAGGTATTCCTGAGCCATAGTGATAATAACAGAAAGTTTTCTACTAAAGTCAGAGGAATAACACAGTCACAAGCTACTGACAGAATAAAGGCAAAACCACCACAGATGAGAAACTAGATAAACAAAAAAGTCTTCCATTTTGTTCTGATTTGCATGTTTACGTGAACATCTATGCAATCATAATAGATGAATGATTTCAGAGAAACGTGCACATTATAGCACTGTATCTTAGTTACCAGCATGGGGATTTATAGCAGGCTGTCTTACACACAAGGAATGTGGTTTTCACTCACCAATAAAGGCAAAATCCATAATTGAGCTGCACTGCAGTATCCATCTTGTTAAATGGAGTCTCCAAAACCTGCATTTTTAAATTGAAAAAATGAAACTGTTGATTATGAAGAAACTGTTTTACCCTCACTGTAATAAAGCCATTTTTCTTATGAATGCATTATTCATAATAAATCATAGGGTTATGACAAGTAAGTGCCATTACAAACAAAACGAAACAATAGCAACCATTTCAATTTGCTTATAATCATACCTTATTATGCAGAAAATTACTGAATTTAGAAAGGAGATAGTTGTATGCAAATATAAATGAGCAACTTGGAAGTGATTAGTGACCTGCAATAAATAGTCAAAGAAAAACTATATCACTTTAAATAAAAAGCTTAGCAGGGTTGAAGCATTACCAAGTTGTCTTCTCTGAATTCTACATGGATTGCATCCTTAATCTTAAAAAACAAACAAACAAAACCCAACCAACCAAACAAAAAAACCCAATATCCTACAGGAAAGATGGAAACTGAGGACAAAACTTAATTCATTGCATTCCCAGAGTTTTATCTGCATGATCAAGACTACACAATCCAACGACCATAGCAAGAACCACTGTTGTCTTTTTTCAAGCTAATTTACACTCCACACTTAGATCTTTTCCCATTCATCCCTACTTCTGTCACATTAAACATTTAGGTTGCATTTATGAGAAACTGTTCCATGTGACACAGATGGTAAGAAATAATATATTGTAGCTGGAAGGGATTGATATAAGTGTGATGAGAGTGGGCATTCCCTCACAACTACAACATAAAACTTTCATACGAAAGAAGGATGTAACAGCACAAAGATCTAGATGTAGATAAATATTGAAGAGAATAAATTTCAGCTGCACGTGTTTATAGCTATATTGGGGCATTTAAAGACATCATATATATTTAATGGGTAGTGAACAGGAGTCACAGAGCGTAGAGTCCTTAAAGGCAGGCAGCTTGACTTGGGTATTAATTTATCATGGGAACTTTGCCATCCTTTGAAATGGTTCAGTGTGCTCTCCCATCCATTTTATGGACAGGTTTAATTCTAGCAGCATAAGAAGGATGAATGTAGTCATGATCACATTTCCCTTGAAATATGCCTGCAAAGGAAAAATTAGTAGCTTATAAGTATACTGGCCAAAACATTTTTATTTGCATCACTTAGCATCTACTCAAAAATATTTGGGTTTACAGAAATTTTAATAGATCTATACTAACGCAGAGGTTGTACTTTTTGGTGCTAGAAATGCTGAAAAGACTGCACAATTTCTATCCTGTGTGATTTAGTATTTTTTTACTCCTTCTAAAAACCTCAACTGAATCTCATTAAAAATACACAGGGAAAAGTTTTCAAGTACATCTCATTATTTTTCATTCTTTGTTCACTATTTGCTTTGTTTCAGTGTAAATACTTCCATTTGTTCAAGATCTAGAAATATTCTTTAAATAGAGCATTTCAAAGTATTTGGCCCTGCTTTCTTATTCTTTAGCCACCAAATGCAGTATCTGCTTGAGATTGTTCACTGGTTTTCACCTTAATTAATTTCCTTTTTCATTTTTCACACATATTTTTCAAAACCTTCTAAACTAAATAAAAGTGGGAGTCTAAAGGCAACAATCTTTCACATTTAATCACTAACAGTTTTGAAACATTGATACTCAGAGAATAAAAAAGGGAAACTCCCCTAGATACTCAGTTTATTGTCTTCCTAAGAAAAAAAAAATACAGAAGAAAGAAGGAGAAAATTAAAACCCTGAGTTCCTCTGAGGGAGGAAAATAACTCTTGGAAAATAACATTTCTGTTTCATTAATGATTCTAATCTAAAATTTATCTCAAAATTGCTTTTCCATTTATGACTTTTCCTTTTATCTTTCCTATTGCAATTTTTCTACTAGGAGCAAAAGACATTTCCAAGATTCTGGTAAGGTAATAAACACAGAGAGGTGCCTGACATGAACAGCAGCGGTATTTTTACGGAGGGGAGATCAGGGGCATTCTAGCGGAGGGGGTCCCCAAGAGTGCTGCAATAATTTTGCCACATCCCCTTCTCTGAAATAGTACATATGTACAGCCTCCATAAAAGTGTTTAAGAAGATAATAAGAAGCTGCTTAAATTAGTTCTTTACCAATAGAGGAATCAGTATGCAGAGTACATTGTCA
The DNA here is from genome assembly GCA_013398915.1 of Dromas ardeola. NCBI lineage: Eukaryota > Metazoa > Chordata > Aves > Charadriiformes > Dromadidae > Dromas > Dromas ardeola. The sequence continues at coordinate 64,217 of VYZM01022836.1, forward strand.
GCAGGACAGATCTGCTTCGGGCCACCAAGAGAGCTCCAAACATATACACAGGGTGTCATCATCTGTCTGTTACGTTTGCTAAGGCAGAAATCAAGGCAGCTTCCAAAAAACACTATCATTCTTTGGAACATGTTTAAGGCTCTGGTGACAGTAAGATCAAGAACTGAAGTCAGGAATCATTAGCACTGTCTAAAAAATCTGAGTGAAAACAGAAGTTCAGAATGTTAAAACGTGTAATCATTAATTTCTTGAACTGCAAATAGTATTCACTCTTAAAAATGTTCTTTGCATAGTTCCTAAGAGATGAAATTAGAGTAGATTACTTTTTAACAAATTGCTAGCGGACAATGTCTTTCAACCCATTTATATACATAAGTCTCCTCAACTGAATAATCAAATTTACAAATATGCAAGTATATCTCCCTAAATATGCGAGAACAAGCTCTTGTACAAAATCGAAGTCCTGCTTTGATAGTTATTAAATCATCACCCCAAAACAATGCTAGAATACTAAAGTGGCAAACGCCAATCATGTAAAAGCTAGCAAGCCCCAGCATAAAGCCTGTTTTTGTTTATGTACTGTAATATTGTTTTGATCACATTTTCCCACTGCATCACTGGATAATTTCATTACAGATGAATTGTTCTCATTAAGCAAGATGCCATTAAGTATTTTCAGCATTTTTTTACTACTAAGCAGCTCCATAATCTACTTACTAAACACTATTCAAACTTCGATGATAAAATTATTCATTTCCTCATGGGATTTTATAAAATACTTTCACAAAGAGTAATGTAGTTTCACAGATACTAGGAGGTAAGGGGATAGTAGAGCCATTTTTCAAATAGGGAACTGGCACCTGCAGAAGTTATGACCAAAAGTGCCTTTTAATTTGTGGATCCAATTTAAATGCTTCCCATTGGATTTTTCAGAGTATCTCTCATTAGATAAAGCACTATATTGAACATTCAGCTCCCAGTTTCCTTTGCTTCTGTTGCTACGAGGGATGCTTAGCACTTTGCAAATCAGATCTCTAAACCTCAAAGAACACAATCAGGAAGTAGTTCTAATAACACAAAGGTGTAATTTCTTTGTTAACAGCATTTTGTGAGCTATCAAAAATATACTATAGAATGGATTTTCACTTTTTTTTAGTTAGCTTGATTTTGTAAGCTTTGACAGGAGTCTACTTCAAGGCAGAAATTGCCAAACTGGATGTTCCCGAGTCATCAGCTTCAAGTTAGACAGTGCCATGGCACGCTGTGATGCCAAGGCACCGGTAGCAGAACGTGGACAGCAGACATCTCCTCCTCCTCAGTTCCCACCATCTGGGACTGATTGAGGGGAACTCCTGCTCAGGTTCTGCAGCTCCGGCATCGAACATGCCCAGATGAAAAGACTTAAAAGATTTAAGCTGCCAAACTAACACACCTTTACTGCACATGTGCAAACTGCATTTTTTTTGAAGCCTTATGAATTGGTTAAATTCAGGTTATTTTCAGCAAATGTCACATTCCTGATTTCCTGCCAAATTTCAATCCCTGCTCCAAATCATGAACATACCAAATTTCTCCACAACTTGTTACAAATGATTCTTTTAAATATGTACAAAAGAGTGGTTTTGCCCAGTCTTGTCCTCAAAAATATTTGACTCACTTTACCTAAAAAAATTTTTCCTAAGAAAACGTCTTGGGAAAGGGGAACAAAATATCTGCCCAAATAATCCCAGTCTGACAAGGCTGTGAGCAAAATGCCATTTTGACCATAAGCACCACCAGCAGTTCCATCTATAATATATAAACGAACAATGTGCAGAAAGACTTAAACGGGGTCTTGAATAAGAAATCCAAATGAACCAAGACATAGCGTTGTAAGGATTGCAGCACTATTATTGTAGAGTTACTGTGGGTTGCTCACCTGCTTCCAATTTGTTTTGATGAAGCTAATTTCATAGTTTTTTGGTCCAATTTCCTCTTTTTCAGGCCATCATAATTAAGTACAAAAGAATTCCAGTTTTATGACATGGCTTAAAGTGGTTCATTAGTTTTTATACATCGATAGTAAATCTGCTGACACGTCACGATTCTGAAGGTGATCAGAAACACAGCCTGGTTCCAAAGTCACTCCCCCTTACATCAGAGGAAGCTTCAAAGAATCTTGCCAACCAAATACAATATTAGATACGCATTGCAACAAAATATTAGTTGATCTGCAAGGACCAATATTAAATACTTTATTTTTGAAATTACAGCTACATGCCATAGTCTAATGGGGTGTAAAGGTACTTAAATTATTCATTGTAATTGCTAATTTTGTTCTTTAATGGGAACATTAATAAGAGCCATCTTGATCCATCCACAGCCCAGTGATGCTCAGGTCAGCAGTGCTTATATGGCTTAAGTAAAGGAATTCCAGGACATGGCTAAATGACCTCAACCTCATTTCTCTCCTGTTACTAAACATGCATTTGGAACTGCACATGTAGAGATTTAAGAAAATATATTTGTTTGTCCTTTTCCTTAAATGACAAAGATCAGCACGTGAAAAACACCGTAAAATTGTTGCTTCTTGAAAATCAACAAGATGCTCAGCTCAGCAGTGATAAAGCATATGCCATCCCTGCCCCAAGAGGTCCCAGTTCAAATTAAGCAAGAGTAGTATAATGCAAGACAATATCCACACTTTGGTGGTGTATTATGGACTGCACTACACACCTAGCACTTGTTATTCTTTGATCAAGATATTATTCTACACACACTATCAAGACATTGTTTCTACGGAGAATAAAAGCCATAGTAATGTAATACACATAATAATATTAAAGGAAATACACTAATGTATCCTCATGAGAAACTAATGTCATGAAATGACTCAAACGATAGAGCATATTTTTTCATTAAGAAGTGCTTTTTAAAAAAAAAAAAAAAGGTATCTGAGTAGTACTTACTGCCTTTCTGTCGTACCAGTGTCCAGCTGCCTTTATCACTGGACTGGAGAGGGGCTTATGGATTGCCTGAGCAAGGGAAATATTAGAATTAAGCCAAAGGCAAAGAAATACATTGAAATGTGGTTATAGCACGTGTAGTATAAGCATCGCTAGGCACAGCTATAATAGAAGAACATTATTATACTGTGATGGCAAAGCACACACCTACACATCTGGACAAGATTGCAAGAGATTTTCAAAAGCAAAACCAGAGATATTTCCTTCCCTGGGGAGGTTAATGGAGCTACTCCGGCAGGTGAGCCCTAGTAGGTGAAGGTGAAAGCTGTGGAGCATGCACATGCTTGTGAGCTCAGTCACATAAATGTCACATTTATGGCTCACTGCATGTGTTAGTGGCCCAAAAAACCCACCACTCGTTGCAAGTAGTATGATGATCATGAAGTGGAATACATTTTCTTGAAGTGATTGAGAAACTGTTCTTTGCTTGCTGACATTGCCAAAATCACACGGTACAAGAAAAATTATTCCTGTTCTAACAAATATTGTTATGCATAGAACAAGTAAACAGTATTCCTGGCTGATCTCAAAAGAAATGACAATACTGTCCTCGTAAGCTTTGTTCTACTAAACACAGAGCTCTCATTCTATGCTTAGTGCTCCTTCTAGAAAGCTTTTACTTCAGAACCTATGACTTGTTTGTGCATCAGAAAAGGACATTTTTAAAGAGTGAAATTATGACTGGATTGAACAGAATGAAAGTTTGCTTACCTAGTGTCAGCAGCATTGTCAGACTACACAGTCACCAATGAGACAAAGTGAACAAAGTTCATGTGCTACAATAAAATTCTAGACTGAGAATAAGACTCCTACACCTTCACTGAGATGCATTTTAAGAGCAAATCAGACTGGTTGTCATAATCTACTTCTCAACAGCATCAGTGAATGGAAGGTGTTACTAGAGTTAAAAAACCTTAAAAGTCACCCAGAAAATCACCTCTAAAGATAATGAAGGAAAGTAAAGATTTATGCTTAAGGACAGATACAGTAAGAATTCAAAATGAAGGAAAAAAAGGCATAAGAAGAAAACAACCTGATGTCCCTCAAGTTGGTTCAAGTAGCAAACACTTAAAATACCTGCTTTAAGGACTCTAAGAACTAAATGTTTACAACTTTACATCCTCTAAGAAGTAACACTCTCACTGAGAATGCTTTTAAACAGTAGAGTTACTCTTAGAATGATGTCCAGAATTTGTCCAGAAGTTTCACAAAACTATATGACAAATTCATTTCAGGGTATTCAGATATGACACGGCTGATCCATCCTTTTTAATGAAAAAGACAACTCATTATAACAGCCAACTTTTTTTTGTATTTCAGTCTTATCTTCCTACAAAAGACTTATATAAGTAAATACATGCATACAGTGCACTTCAGTCTGTATTACCTTTATTCTTTCATTTCAGTTATGCATTAATTTACATAGAATTAATTCAAAGCAGGCAAGATGTATTTATAAACCAAGGAGAGTATAGATTAGCTACTTGTTTCAAAAAAAACCCCCACATAATGGATATAAATTATATCCAACACATTCAACAGCTTCTTACAGTAAGATGCTATTGCACGTAAAAAAAAAAAAAAGACAAAGACAAACACAAATAAATTAGTCTGTTTACGGCATTCAGGCATACACCACGCCTAAAATTTCAGCACGTTTCAGCTTATAGGGTTTCATGAATCATTCATGAATGAACACCACAAGATACAGAAATATTTCACATCTGGAAGTATTCTCTGTTCAACTAGAAAGGACAATTAGTTCTCAGACATTGTTTTGTTTTCAGGTAGCTCTCTGTGAGATGTGATTGCTTACATAGATATACTTTGATCCCTGAACTTCTAAAACACAGCTTCTTATAAGACCATCAATTTCCAGGGTATGCCAGTATCTTCATAAATAATCAAGAGCTATCCAGTTATTCACAATCACAAATTGTGTGACCTTTACATAGTACTTCAAGCTCTGTTTTTTTCCGGTTCAGGATTTAATGCAACCGCTAGCTTAGTGACGGAGCTGAGCACTGAATATCACAGAAGGGTACACCGCAATGACCAAAACAGATGAGAGGGTGGCTCAGCACCTTCTGTTCTCGCTTCTTCGTTTCCCAACATATTCACACCCTCCACTGACAGATAAAAGCATTGCCTTAATCCTAACTGTATTTCATATTCTTTAGTTTGAAGTACCTCTAGCA
>VYZM01022838.1:6679-115661 GCA_013398915.1 Dromas ardeola
GAGTCCCCTGTCTTTCTTGAACTGAGGACTCCACAACTGAACACAGTACTCCAGATATGGCCTCACCAGGGCAGATTAGAGGGGGACGATGATCTCCTCCACCTGCTAGCCAAGCTCTTTTTAAGATACCCCAGGAGACCATTGGCTTTCTTGGACATAAGGGCACATTGCTTTGTTTGTTTCCTTAAATTTCCACTCATTTTCTAAAGAAAGCTTTAAATGAGAACTTACAGACATACTTAATTTAAGGGTTTTATTAACAAAACAACTGAAATTGTTTCACCTTTCTTCTCTAGCACTGTGTCAGCATGGAGCTGTCTATTGCATATATAGTACAGTCAGCATTTTTGTACTGTTTTCATCAGAAAACGTAAAGTTCCTGTGGGCTGTTAATCACAGCCACAAGCTTAAGCCTTTTTTTGCCTCTTTCCATTTTATTTTGTTTGGGCCAAAAATACATGGAAAAATCTACATAGAAATAGGGCTCATGATATTATTATTTCCCAGACAGAGGCTAAAAGCTTTTTAATACACCATAACATATAGTGAGCACCATTTGTGAGAATTAGTGTTTGGGTTTAATTATGTTCCTACTCTGAAGAGGATTTAAGAAAACCTAATAGTTGATCCTTTGGGAAATACAATAGCTACACACAAAGAGTTTCATTTTGAAGAAGTTGAGTTATATATAGATTATTACAGACACACTTAACGTGCTTCCTATAGTGAGCAGTACATGCAAATGGGCATCTGTGTACTCAAATTACTTTGAACATACATAAAAACTATCTCTTCATTCAATCACTTAATTTTCACGTTTACTTGCCATACATACTTCACAATTTCTGTAGAGTTTTTCATATTAGTCTACCGAGAGACCTTGTCCTTGCTTTTTTAAATATTTGGGCTTAACTAAGGATATAGGTACCTATAAAATGCACAAAATTGTGCACAGGATGTATGTATTAAAAGTTACTTCTGTCCTTTCTTCTAGTCCCTGACAGGTTGCCCCTCATTCAACCTATGCATAACCAGTGTCATAATGGCCTTGATAAAAGCAGAAAACCTAAATAGATGGAGCAACCTTCCCCAGTTGTTATCCCACTTAGGAAAACAAATCCCACTGTCAGTCACATTAATACAAACCCATTAGGTTAGTGCCACTGAGCTGAACTGAGTTATTCTGTAGTCACACTGGTCAAAACCTGACTTAATCTACATGGGAAAAGTTATTTCAAAATGAAGGTTAACTAACAGTCTGCATTAGTACCTGTGTACAGATTCCATCGACAGTAAGTATGCATAAAAATTTGTGAAAGATGACAACTCCAAGAAGAGAATTTAACTTTAAACTAAGCAAATTCAAACTGAGAAAGAAATATTACATCAAATCCACCCAATCAGAACTGATAATTCTGTCTGCAAAACCCTAATCTTAATTTCCTGTTCAGGAAAATATGGTCTCAGTAATGCATCGGACCCTATTTCAGACAAATACTTTAATGGTGTTATTAGTTTTAATAATATTAATTATTGCATTAAAATCTATTTACCAAATCAGGGAGTAAAATAGCTCAGAGCTGCATCCTTCAGTCTCTTTTAGTAAAGCGCTCTCTTTTAGCCTAGAAGCACAGAACCTTGCATGGAGGTCTTGGCAGAAAAGTAAAAGAGAACTGTCCTCTAAAAAAAAGTTTAAGACCTGAATTTAATAACGTGCAGCATTAAAATCAAGGACTTTCCTTTAGATATATTTTCAGACTGGCTTGATTTGTGTGTGGATGGCTTTCACGTGAATCAGTGACGGTGCTACACTTGGATCATTTCTTTCTGATACCATCAAAACTAGAGAAAAAGACATCGTTTCCTCCCCTCCTTTTTTCTGGTCCCCCCCCTTTCATTTGGGAAGGATGGGAAACCATGTCTAACCCAAGGAAAGGAATGAAACTCAGACAAGCAAACATAGCAATCTGCAGCTTAAGCCTGGCATGAGATCAGCCTCTAAAGTGCTCCCTTTCAGAGAAGCAGCTTACCTACCTTCCATAAGTATGTGAAAGTCTGTTTCTTTTCTACGTTTTGTCAACACTTGTTTATCTCATCGTACCAAATCTCCTTGAATTGAGTTGTGCGTCTGCAAAATGAATCCAAGGTTCAAACAAGCTATTGATGTTCTCTGCCCCCACCCAAGAAAAGTTTCTTTTTTCTGTTGGCAATGATCCATGACATTTAAATTCTGTCTTCCACAACAGGCTTATAGAAAACTAAAGAAAGAACTACAGTGCCAGTGAAGGAAGCATAACTCTATCATTCTCATGTAAACTGACTGGCAAAGCCAGTAAGGATAATGTGAATTTTCTTTACTAGCCTATTTCTTGACTTTTTACATGACTGACTTTCCGAACACACTGTGGCGTGTCATTTTCAAGATCCTACTATGGGTTGCCAGAACACAATAATCTCCATGATAGTGAAAGAATAAGGGCCCTGAGACAATATTTGAGTTTGTCAAGAAACAGTTTGAAACCCATTTTAACATTGCTAGCAGCTGCTGTTCTACACAGAAGTGAAAAAACTTAATAAACTCCCCTGATTAATCCAGGCTCTCAGCTGGCTTCTTCGTGGCCATGTTCATGCCACTGCTGGTCTGGAGGGACTCCAAACCGGAGAGTCTGTCTGTCTTATGTATTTCTTCTCACTAACTTTTAATGTTAACTCAAGACAAAGCTTTTCTTTGATATGTAGCTTTAATAAAGTAGCATTACGAGAAACCTCATCTCTGGGGCCTAAAGGTATTCAAACTGTAGGGAAAGTAAGTCCAGACTTCTGGAAAATGCATTTCCTTGAAGAGATGTCCCGTCCAATGTCACCTGATTAAGCTCCTATGATTTCATGGCAGAACTCTAAGCACTCAGGTCTACTTCTCACTGAAATTTACCTTGCACTTTGCATTCCATATTATTCCTTTTATTCCTGATTACAAAGAAATTAACTCTTGAGATCATGTACAAACCTGACGAGAAGCATATAACTACACCTTCTCCCCTTCCCTGCAATTCTCTGTTTCCTCCCTCTTATTTTTAACTGAATATGATTCATAGAATAATAATAATGATAACGAGAAAGACATGCTAAATGCATTCTTGTAACTACTAGTGCATGATTGCTCTTTGACATATGCTCTCCAGTGTTTTCCCCAAGCTTGCTGTAAAAATGATGGCATTCCCATGGGAAAAATACTTCCATTAAAAAAAATTACACTGTTTTTATATGCAGCCAATATTTATTTAACCATAATGTCTTTCTAAGTTTGGATCATTCTCAGCCTTTCCTCACACTGTTTCATTATTATGTTTGTCATATATCAGCTCATCCATTTCCATATTTGCTGTTTGGCTAAGTAAAAAGGTAGGGCCCTTTTAATTGTTCCTAATCTTTAAATCCCTCCTTCCGTCATTGTAATCCTTTCCTTTCACTTCGTTCTCCTGCATTTATTAGCTCCTTGCTGTAGGTGATAGAACTGAGGGCAATAGTCCAGGTGTGATCTGACCAGAGAGGTACAATAACAATGCTGCTGTGCAGAATGATTGTTGAATTGATTTACTGGACAAAATCACGTTGCTTTTTATTGACACTGCAATGCATTGCTAACCCCTACCCAACTATTTGCCTGTTTTCAGCCCCAAATCTCTTTCAGGATGAAACATCTCACTGCTCCCTTCTCCTGAAATATCTGGGCTTTGGAAGCATTTTGGTTCTGTTCTATAGACAAATTGCATTTTTCTGCCTGGACAAGTGTCAGAGTATCCCCTTGTAGGAAAAAACTTTTTGGCAGTACATCTAGGGACATAAAAATAGTAATATTTCCTCTGGCCACTTCTGGTTTGGTGAGATTTACTTGCTTTCTTATCATCCTGCAGAAGCAGAAAAGTACTAGGTTCCATATCACACACATCCAACCATCCAAAGAAGACACATGTAACCTAGCTAGTACTCATCAGCTCCTTATACATTCATGCATTTATTAGCATTTAAAGATGATTGATATCATAAAAGCCCTCACGTAAATTAGGCAGCATTAACTTTGCAGTTACCCTAGTCTTTAGTTCTGTCTACCTTCCAAACTCTTTTTACTTTCCAAATATCTAAAGAGTTTTCCTGAGCAAAAGAAAAAGGAAGAAATGTACCAAGAAACTTGCTGACCCCTTTCTAAATGTCATGCAAGTGATTCTGAACATAGACAAATCTTTTTTCTCTTGGTTCCTATGGAAACATCCACCTCTACTCTCCTTCATCACCATATAGCTTATTTCTCATGTCTCTAGGTATTTTCTTTCTCTGCTTCCCAAAATACTTGAATTGAATATACTTTCCATATTTACTCCTTGTGTGATTTGACACTTTCCATATCATTGGCGAATGCATTCAGCAAGATTTCAAGAGAATCTTTCCCCCACCGTAGGCAGAATCTCCACAACTTCATTGGGAAAAGGGTGGGTTGTCAGGATTTCCTCACAAACCTATTCCTATTTCAGAATTGCTTCTCCCAAAGAGGCTATGGATGTTCACCACTGAGACAGGTAGACTGGGTGGCTGAAGATCATATGCAACCTCTCTTCAGCGTTAAAATCACACATTTGCCTGTAAAATTAATCAAGGTGATAACTGTAAGCATTTATTTATGTGCAGGCAGAAATGCGAAATACAGGTTGGGCAGGCAATTTTCAACATTTTGCCTCTTTTTCTATAGCAAAGTGATATTTGTGGTAGATTCAGTGCGTTACATCTAATTGTAACTTTAGAAAAGGCATAGTTTTAGAAGAAAACATTAATGACTATGACTGATATTGCCCTCAAGCCATGAATAGACCATTTAATTTCTGGGGTCATGGGAAGAAAGAACTCCTTTTCTTAGCTGTCTAAGACCAAGGTCTGGAATAATACTATACTGTATCCAGGGGAGTTAGTTTTAACGTCACCTGGTGAAGAGCAAACTTTTATCTGACCTCAAGATTAATGGTTCTTCACATCTTTATTTATAACACTACTTCTATCTCCCCAAAAGAATTATATCATCAATGAAAATTACAGTGTGGCCTCATTAATAATTTTATCAGCAATGTTGGGGTGCAACAATCTCAGGGTGCAAACAGAAATGTGCATCTGTGGATGAAGAGGAGGGAGAAATATTTTAAATCAGTTCTAATACCAAAGCCAATTCTAACACTGAGTCATGGAATTATCACTAAACAGCAGTGATGGAACTACATACTAAAGTGTGATAAGAAAGCCATCTAAAGAGCAAGCAATGGGCATATTTCTAAAAAAGGAAAGCCCAAGTAACCTTCGACTACCAGGGCTTTTTTGCACTCTTTGCATTCTTACTAGATGATGCACAGAGAAGATAGTCACATCTATCATTTTAAAACATGAAAGAATTTCAGACAGGACTTGCATTTGGGGGCACATTAGTCTCAAGGTTGTCTTTTTGCCAATGTGCTGTAACGTTATTGCACTCAGGGTGCACTGCTGACAGTCACTGTTCTGCAAAAATGACAGAAAATAGGGAACAGGAGTAAGCAGTTTCACTTCTTGCACACAAAATGTCAAGTTAGCTGTTATCTTAGGGCCTAAGTGATTAGCAGAAATATACAATCGTTTCTGAAGCTGTTTACTGTATCTGCCACAGAGGCAGCCAAATTCCCAAGCTATCTGAAATCTTTTGCTTCCGATTCTCAGGGTTGCCTGCTTATATTAGAGAGGATGCTTCAATCTCTCACAGTGATTTTGCTGCCAAATTTTTGTGTGCTGTTGTTTTATTTTCTAACTCACTTCCCTTTAAATAATGTTCTCTTTTACGAGGGGGATGAAGTGATCGGGCACTTTTCAGTACAAAGAAGCCACCAATCAAACATTTGTTGCATAATTTAAACATGTGGCGAGGGAGAGACTACCGGTGTAATTCCATTGTGTTGTTTACCCAGCGTACCCAGATAGAGTCCCTGAAGGCACTGTAAGCGCACCAAAACAAAAAAAAAAATGTTGCTTTTTCCGTCTTTCTCTTTCTCTAACTCCCTCATTACACACTGGGCTTTCTTCCAAAATACCGGAGGTCAGTCTGAGGGGCTTTTTATAACTTAATCCTTAGAATCTAGGATCTACAGTTGTTTTTTTTTTCTTCACCTAAAAGAAAAAAGAAACATTTCTTTCTGGTTTAGACATTATTTTTTTTTCTAAAGAGGAAGTTGGATTCTCAGCTCCATTGGGAATTACATTTTCTTTTTTTCTTCCAAATGTGGCTGGCTTTCAAAAAGCCTTTAATTATCTAATATAAAATTGCCTGATTTGTCTCTTCAAATGTCTCATACAAAGCAGAATGCTTAAATCTGCCTCCTCTGACAGACTGGAGCTAAAGTAATATTTTATTTTCTAATTCTGAGATAATTTATTATGATAAATAAATTATTTTATTATGGTAGTGAATTACATCAGTGTTTGCTGTTATATTGGCTTCAGGGCTAGTTAAAAACATATGTTTCTGTTGTAATAATGCTTTTGCACTTATGTATCTTAGTACCATGCTTTTTAAAAATATATGCTATGCTATTATTGTAATATGTATATATATGTAATAAGTATTATTGTAATAAAAATACTACTCTGTGCTTTATATACTTTATACTACTTCTTTCACCAAGGAAGACACTAGATCATCTACAATATATACTCATGGTAAGATACAGAGTCTCTACAGGGAACTTTAGCAGGAAAAGATGGGTTGATTTTCTTTGAGTGGACATGGAACAAACTCCAGTACAAGCACTCTGACCCCCTGTTCTTTATACGAAATTAGATCCAAACACCAACTGTCTTCCACTAGACAGCTATTTGGAAATTGCATCATCAAACATTAAAGAGAAGCTTTCTTTAGGGACACCACAGGAATTGCATATGAGTATTCCATACTCCAGGGTTTCTCATACTATGGTCCCTGGAAATCATAGGTCAAAGGTATCACCACCTCCTTCTTTGGAGACTACAGATTTTTTTCTGTCCTTTCATAGCAGGGATATGATGAAACAGGCATAAAGTCAAACTCTAAAAATGGTATGCAATAGAAGAAAAATGCATTTGCTGTGTATATTCACATATAGATAAACTGAAAAAGAGGTGTCATCCTGCAGAATACATCTCCCCCAAGTGTGCCTCTCACTCATGAATTTTACGCTGAACCAGATGCATCTATGAGAAGAAGGAAAAAAGTACTCCAACTTCTGAGCTTCTGGGCGGAAAAGTCTTCAGTAGATAGTGTACTATGTTTTGCTTCAGTAATGACAGAAGCAGAACCTGCGTGCGTGTTTAGCACCAAAGTACTGTAGTGGTATTTGTTCCAGACTTTAATGTGCTTCCTATTGACTTTGATTGACAACTGAAGTCAAAGATGACTAAGCCTTTGGTTCCCCAACGGCCTTACCAAAAAACTTTGATATCTAGATAGCAAAATGCCTGTTTTAAAGAACTTATCCCCGTAAATACCATCCAAAATCCAGAGCTATGAGCTCTGTTCCCTGTATAATATGAGAGAATCAAGTGCCTTAGAAGTATGACTCAAAAGCTCATACCCTCACCTTGGGAAGGAATTGCTCAGTCGAGCATACAGATCCAAAGAGGTAAACTCCTGGTTTTCTTTTATGTTGATGCCTGTGAGCAAGGACTGTCCATAACACAAGGGGATTCTGATTTGCATTCCTTACCTCCTGACGCTTTTTCTGAGTGTGAGTTTGTGGGGTGGGATGTGAAGAGCCTAGTTTGGGCCAACCAGTTTTCACATGGGCAATAATTTGACATCTCCATGACATGTGGTAGGGTAGTTGCTTAACTGCCTTAGCCAAACAGGGAACCAGAAATGAGATGGTTTCCACAGAAATCTTACATTGGGCTCACATTGGACTTGCAAGGCCAGATATTTTTCAGTATGCTCTGTAAAATCTGGAAATCTTTTGGAAATAACTCACTCACTCACAGGGAGGAATGTGAGTGAGAAGGATATCTCGATGCTTTATTGGTCATGTCCTGATCAACGGACCTGACTGGAGAAGTGGCACAGGCCATGCTTTTAGCTTTGCAGAGAGTGCCACTATATAGGTTGAAGAGCTGGGCTGGAGGGCATCCTAGCATCATTCTCAAAGTTAAAATAAACTAGAAGACAGAATCATTTAGGTTGGAAAAGACCTTCAAGATCATCGAGTCCAACCGTAAACCTAACATTGCCAACTCCTCCAAATAAAGCAACAAGCAGGACACGCTTGTGCACTGATGGCAAGCTAACTGAGAGTTTCTTAGTGAACATGTGCAGTGGCTAAGCCATGTTTCCTGACACCAAAATGCATGAAAAAGCACTCTGCAAGTCTTGCTCTGCTGCTGAACAGTTCTCAAGGAACTGAGACTGCAGACTGATGTTTTCTTACCAATTACATTCAGAAGTGTTCCCCAATTTCTATCTTAAAAGGCAGCTGTCAGCTCCTATCACAAATTCTTCCCTTACGCAACTTTGCACCTAATGGAGTGATTTCTGAATTGACCTGGAGTTTGCTTAACCGTAATAAGAAAGTCCTTTCACAAGAGAACGTTGGGCCACCTCTAACTCAGCGGATAAAATAACTACACTTGAAACACAGAAACATCAGTATCTACAGAAATTAAGGAGGGGTTTTAGCATCATTGAAGCATTAGCCTTGGATGCTGGGTTTTCGTAATAAGAAAATGGCTCTTTCCCTAACAGCGTTAATGATCTTAGGGGAGAAAAGTATTCAACATGATTGCATTGCCAGCAAGAAAATTGACGTAGCAAGGCTTTCTGGCTTTATAACCTACATTCACTTAGGTAGGTAATCTAGCTGCTAGCCTGCTGAAAATTACCTGTTTAGTGGTACTGAGAGGTAAATGATTTCCAATGCAAACATTTATTGCAGTTCTTAGTTTCAATATCTTTCCTATTTGTTTTTGGTAGTGGTGATGGTTTTGTTTGGTGGGTTCTTTTACTATCTTTTTCTTCAAAACTTGAGGCTTACCAGACCAGAGAGTCTCATGTTAAATGGAATTATGACCAGATCTCATTACATCATAATGCCTCTACCTTTCTCATGTTGTCAAATGAAAAGACCTCACCTAGAAGATGACTATCTAAATGAGAGCAAACGGATTCATTATTAGTGCTCCATATTTGCAGTTATGGAAGGGTTGGGTTTTTTTCAAAAAAAAAAACAAACCCCAAAATAACCCACATAAAATCACATCATAAGAAAGAGGTTCAGTTTTGAATGAAGAAGTGTTTGTTATGACTGGAATTTATAGAATCAGAAGAAATATGTTAGCAATACAGATTTGAACAGTTTAACAACCATAAAAATATTCTTTACTCTATTTACTTAAATAATGCAGGTGCTAAAAAAATACTAAATATTTAGAAAGAAATGGAAAAGGAGAAAAATGCGGTTTTCTAAAGCAATATCTAAGTGTGAAACTGTGGTTCCTAAACTATGATTGTTTAAGTACCGAGTGCCACTGAGCCATCAGTACGCATATAGTGCTGCTCTCCACCAGCTCTTACAGGAGATATCCTTACAGGAGCTCTTTACTGTAGCCAGTATTCTGGTGGAAAATTTTAAGGAAATCAGTTCCCATTCTTTTTTCATTCCTTGGATTTTCTTATAGGTAGCAGTTTCATGGTACAGATATTTGTCTATTAGGTACCTGGTGGAAATTACCAAGCTCTTTCGTGTATATCACATAGTTCAAGGCACAGATTTATTTCCTGACATTTGTGACAGTTAAAATGTGCTAAAGCATAAGGTGAAGTTTTAATGAGATAGAACTGTACTCAAGTGTTCTCTGTGAAATATCCTTCTCTTATTGTTCTGTGTAGTTAGGGTTAACTTTGAACTATCTGCAAGTACTTCTGATCAAATTTGGAAAAGAGATTGACAGCAATATTGGCCTTATTATTATTATTATTCTCTTGTTTGAATCTGATTCTGTTTTTCTGGGGATCATTTTTTTCCAGATTTTTGAAATGTTGACATGGAAAAACAAAAAGTAGACAGGTCTTTCTTAACCTGTTATAGGTATAATTTCCAGGGACACCAAGGACATCTAAAGCATATTCTGTAAAATATTCTCAGTATAAAATACCTGAAGGATTTTGGTTTTATGAT
Source organism: Dromas ardeola (assembly GCA_013398915.1). Classification (NCBI taxonomy): domain Eukaryota; kingdom Metazoa; phylum Chordata; class Aves; order Charadriiformes; family Dromadidae; genus Dromas; species Dromas ardeola. Next base: position 16,888 of record VYZM01022838.1, read on the forward strand.
TGACATTCTGAGATGGTGAACTAACTGGTAAAGTGGTTGATGGTTGATGTGAGAAGCCACTTCAGTACATATTGTTGTAAATGTCAATATCACTGAAAGACACAAGAGTATGAAGAGGCATCCGGTTTCTGCTTTATAAATAAGTAAACTCCACTGACATTGTAGGAAGAAAGTACTGGAATAAATTTACCCTTCCCAGTAGCCCTCCTCTGTCATATATACCCTGATCCATTTCTGTGAAATGACAAGACCAGGCTATTCAAAATGGAAAATTTCCATCAGTTGTGATTCTAAATGGCTTAGATGTTGAAAAATTCTGCTACAAGCCTTGTCTCATTTTAAAATTAAAATACTGCTTGTCTCTCTTTTAAAGTCAGATGAAGATCATTAGACCACTCACTAGGCGTCTCTGGCCTGAAAAATACGTCTCCATAGAAAACAAGATAGGTCTTGTAATCTGCTGCACCTTAAGAAAATCCTGTATTTCCCTAATTTTGCAAAATAATGGGCATTCTTATTTTAAAAAAGCCTTTAGTAATGCAGGAAATTGTTCCTGTAATCTAAACTAGAGGGCCAGATTCTCAAGGAACGTAAAGCTTTTCAGCTCCATCAAATACAAAGTAGCTAGCCAACGTATACCAACTATGGATCCAGTAAAGCTGTATGTTAATCATCATTCTATTTATTGAAACAAACGGATGAAGATACTACATAGCCAGACTGTTTCTTCCTAACATTGTCAAAATCATATTGACGCTGGCAATACCAGTCTGAACACTCAACTTAACAAAGAGGAGAGGTTTGTGTAAGCCAAGTACATATGTGCCTTGCAGGCCTGTCTCAGAGAAGGTGGCAATTTCCTCTTGCCCTTTTTCAGTATTCTTTCTACATAGCTTTATGAAAAGTTATAATATTCCCAGAGACATAGAAAAGATCCAGCCAGTCTTACTTACTCAGAACTGAAAGCTTTAAAGGTTAGTCTTGAGGGACATTATTACACTGCAGGTCAATAATGCCTAGTAACCTTTGCCATGTCTCCTGAGGGTGAACACACATTTTATGATACCCCATTCTGCTACAGATGAAAGCCTTTGGAAAGGGTGGCTTAAGGTTAGGAACTGTATGGAAAAATCCCCTGGAGGATGCTCTTGTAAGGGGCTTGAGCGCATGTGGAACAGCAGCATGTTTGCCTCCCCTGCCCCTTGGTCTGATATCACGTCATCTTCGAAGCAAAGGTACTAATGGGATTCTTGGCTCTGACAGAAGCTGATAAAATATTTTAGGTCCATGCTGCCCAGACCAGCTATTTTAAAGGGAAGCATTTGAGATTTAGCTGCTGATGCACACTACGTTTCAATGCTTGTGACAGAAGAGACTGGGTGAGGAGTTTGTTAGGGGTAAGGACATCAGTTTAGGGGTTTTTTACTTTTTTTTTTTTTTTAAGATCTGTTCAATTTAAGATTGACTGTGCTCTTCTACATTTACAAGTTGAAGTTTTTGGTCATTCCTTTTTGAGATTTCTCAGCTAAGCATAAAAATTGCTCCAGGAAATTTTCAGTGGAGAATCATTTCAATTTTGTAATGCATTTGTTTCAACAACCACTATGGCCCTTATCGTAACCTCCTGAATTAGAACAAACATATTAGATTTTGTTCAGTGACAGACTATAGTGTGATAAACTCAGGTTTTAAATTGCAGTCTATCAATCAGATTATAGTAGTAACATTAAACAATGTCATTTGATTTATTTGAACAATCATGGCTAAAGGAAATACTTAAAATCTAGAATTTACAGCTATAGCTTTTTATGCTTATGTTTTCTTTCTTACTCACCACGCATTTTGGCAAATCAATAGGTCACATTCCTTTTTCAGTTAAAAATGATTCTACAGTGTTGAAAATTAGAAAGTTTCAAATGGAGAACAAAAAAATTCTGCTTTCCCTCAGAAATCCATAGAAAATCAAGGTACCTAAATTAACATTCTATGCCTTCTGCTTATAGCAGAAGACTGGCTGTAAAATTAAACTCCATATGTAGGCTGCATTTCTTAAATCCTAGAATGTTTGGATCATCAGTCCATTGTCACTGATACAAGCTGGAAAAACTAGCAGAGAAAATCATATCCCCAGCTGACATAAATAAACTGCACTCAGCTGAAGCCTGTTGTTCTGTACCGACCTGAACAAGTTACAAATATGGTCCTTTAATGTGTAGGAGGAAAAGTTCAATAGTGCAAGAAGTTCATATTGCAACAAACCTTTCTGATTTGGCTGTGAGAAATCTGCTTCAAAACCAGCTCTGTCTGTCTCGGCCCCAAAAGTTAATGCCACAGCACATTGCAATCCCAAAAGTAAAGGGTTTAAAAGTAGTTAATCACATTAAAGGAGCACCACAGCCATGATTCCTGCTTTTGTTTTGCTTTTACTTTGTTTTTATCCCTTCTACATCCCCTGCCTAAAGGTTGACTTTCAGATTTGGAAGAGGTCCAGAGTCCAATCTATCTTTGTTTTTCTCTGCATTTGTAACGTCCATTTCTTTCTTTGGCTGTTAAGTAAGCTTTCATGCTTTCTCTAATATCAAGAGAAATCCTTGTAAGCCTCGCATAGCTGGAAAACACACACAGTAGAAGCAAAGACGTGTTGATGTAGAGTTGCATTCTCTCATCCAACTTTCAAGGAGTGACAATTTGCTGTTAACAATGTGTGTATTTTCCATTAGGATTAATTGCTCTTGTAAATCCATTTTTAGGCTCACACAGGCACATTCTGATTTTCCAGGCTGCTGAGCATTGAATCAAGACTATCGCATCTTGAGTGCCGAGTGCGGGTCACCCAGTCGGCTCTTCTCCAGGCACCCCTGGGTGTAGGGGTACACCTCATCCAGCTCTTTGCCAAACACTCTGGGACATCCCTTGCTTTTCACATCACATACCAGATGCCATTTACAAGTCCCATCTTCAAAACAGTCGCCCTGTGTGGCACACTCCTCAAATGCAGCCTAACACCTCAGCCGCTGCAGGTAGAGTCTCGCACACCAGAAAAGAGGAGACTCAAGTTCCTTCTTTAATGGCTCAGTGGGACATAAGTAGGCTCAGCACTTCAGAAAAGCAGGGCACTTATTTAATCACCTAAATGTGGATTTAGGTTCCTATTGTTGAGAATCTAGGCTGCAGCATATGGGCCATTTTCACTGGGACACCCTGGCCGCTTTTTCATTGCTCTAGCAAACAAAGCAGACATAAATCTGGCTGGGTTTATGGCTGTTTTGCATTACTGGAACAGTAGAAAGCAATCAGAGAACACGAGTGAGCCTGTCCATATATATCAAAGGCCTTGACATTGTCCTTTTTAACTGTCAGATTTTTCAGAGAAATAAATCTGTACCTTTTAATGTCTGTTGCGTAATGGACAAGGACAGTTAAAGAGCAGATTTCTCTGTTTTCTTGGCCTTTCCACTGCTAAACTCTTAACTTTTCTAGAAAGAATTTATTTTCCCTTCATTTAAGCAGAGCTACCCATCTTGAACTTCCGCAAAACAGTGCTAATATATAAATGATTTCACCTTTAAGTGCTTGTCAGGAATAGATAGCACAATATACACTTTCATTATCACCAGTCAGAGAGCACGTAAACCATAACGCTCTGTACTTTTCCAGCACGAGAAAAGGTGGCTTCGTAAATGAAGCTATCCCAAAGCGTTCTGTCATGGAGATGATAAACCAGACCTGTCGTACAGCTGAAAGTATACTAAGCCATACTTACCATCCTTGCTATGGTGAAGGGTGTTCACACATGCTTATATGGGCTGTATATATGGGGTCACATCCTGAGAAATAGTCTGACATTTTGCGCTTGCTTGACCATCTCTCCATCAGTCATTTGCAACCATTTAATTATACCTATTTACTCTGCTCACGCAGGGAAGTCTGATTTGACGAGTACATTCGTTGCACACACAAAGATTTTAGGTGAAAACTTTTAATCTGAACAGACCTTTACCTCATTGTACATCACAGCTGGCAGACAGCCCTGCCATCGAACATGTCAATTCCGTAGCTAGAAACTGGTTAGGAAGTAAGCCAAATCACAGAGCTATAGGTTGAAATGCAATAGACATAGTCTGACTACATAATAGGTATATTCTGTGCTGGGAACAGTCACTTCACAGTTACTTCATTTTCCACTTTGAGGCACCCCTTCCCTAAAGAGTATTTCAGCACAAATATATTCACAATAGAAGGCGGCATAATAAATAATAAGTAGTAATAAATCACATATAAAACATAAAAATGTTGTAACAAATTGTATGATTTTCTGGAAATGTATCCTCATTGCAATATACTGTTGGAGGCATTAAAGAGCTAAAAATCTATTTATGCTAATTAATTCTGTCACTAGCAGGAAAGACAGCTGGGAATTGTCACAAACATAGATATGGCCTGTGTTTTTTCCCCTAACAAAACTATGCAATGGCCTTCCCACGGGGGCCAGTACGTGAGTCACCACAACTGCTAACAGCAGCCAGCACGTACGGCGTATGAAAATGTCTGTATGTATTTAGCTTCAAATCAGAACTGGTGTAATTGCTTGTATTGCATACAGGAATATTTCCACTTCCTTTTACACCAGATATGAGAATTTGACTATTTTGCAGAGATCAGAATCAACCAAGTTTTTGCTTCATCAAAAAGAAATCAGTGTGCAACCATGATAGTGTTACTTTTTGATAATACCTCTACAGTTTTCTGTCCTACTTCTGCAGTTTTCCTTCAACTAAGATTTGCTGAACTTCCTTAAGCATACTTCAGTTTTTATTCTTTTTTAAGTCCACCCAGATCTTTCTTTGCAGCTGAAAGAGGGATTGGTGTGAAAATATTTACAACTGCCTCATTTGCTGTGATAGTTTGGAGCAGCTTTTTCTTGGGTCATCTACCACTGACCCAAAGAGGAGCTGAAATCAACACAGAAAGCTTCCTTTTATTCATGTTTCTTCTCCTGGCCATGCCTCTGATATGTCTTGTCTACCACAGGCAGTGATAGCTCCCTGTGCAGATGGAAATCCACGGATCCACCAAGAGAAAAAAAGATTTACTCAAAGCAGACAGTTGGAAATGTGTGAATTTCAGTATCAACATATAGCAACCAAATTTTTGGGTAACCAGCAAGTGCTGATATAAATGACTTAGTGCTATGTGCCAGCCATACCAGACGCCAGTGATAGGTACTGTGTTGGCCATAAATATCTGTTTAGTGTTCAGCATTGTGAGGTGACAGGGTTTGGTTCCGGACTCTGATCCATTTCTAAAACTCTCATGAGGCAGAGCTAGAACAAAAGGGCATTTATTAATATAAAAGTCGCATTCATGGGTTGCACCAAGACCCCTTCATTTAGTCAAACATAAAACTAGAAACAGTTCCTTCCCCACAGATACAGTAAATCATGGTCTTGATTTACAGCACATCTGCAGTAAGTGCCCATGTGCGTATTTTTGTCCCACTGTAAATGTAAAGTTCAGAGGGAAAAGGAGGGAGAGATGCATCCTACAATTAGTTATATATTTAAATATAGCCTATTTGATATTCTTCTTCACCTTGAATAATATTTTATAGTCCAAGTAATACTACTTGAATGCAAATACATTGTTATAATTTGGAGATATATATATACACATACACAGCATGTACATGAACAAGCCTAGCTCAGTTGGAACATTATACTGTATAGGGGAAAAAATTGTGCCAGCTATAATTCCATGAGCTGTATTCAAGACATCCTTGCTATTTTGAGAACTCAACTATTAATAGCTATATGTATATTTAATAATATGCTACTGTTAGCATATGTTAAAAAAATCCAAGTTTTCTTTTTGACAGTAAAATTGACATAAATTTACTTGTTCAACTTTTGTGGGGAAGGCTGAGGTCTGAAATAGCAGTGGTGTCACAGGTTAAATCTCTTCCAGTGTATGCTAGCTAGCTCTGCCAATCATCAGCTGAAATTCCGGGACAGGGTAAACGGTGAATTGAATTTCTCCTTTGCTGTCTTTCCCAAACATATGTGTTGCACCAGTAGACGTATCCTGGGTAAGGGATTTCCCATTGCAAATGCACCAAAAAGATACTGCTGATAAAAAAGTCAGAACGTCTTGTTGTCAAAACAAATCTGAACTCTTTTGGGGAAATACTAATTTGGGCCTTGAACATTTTAATTTTAATCTATGTAAATTCTTAATTGTTTTAACATTATTTTGTAACATGTAAATTGCAATGCACACTGGGGATAATATTATATCAAGCTGTAACAAGAATAATATTTTATCATTGTGTAATATATTAAAATATTCTATTTATCCTTGTATTGATTAAGCTTTTAAATACTTCTGATTACAATCTCTTTTCTGAATAAAAAAACCCTTAGTTTCTTAATTTGGCTTAAACTTTGTGACAGCACATATAATTCCAGACTTAAAAGTAGAATTTTAAGAGTAAGATGAATCTCCATTAATTTTATAAGCACAGCTTATCAAGTGGAAAAAATACAGAATATTTAGAATAAATAAAATTAATTTTGTCCTTCCCTTTTCTGCTTAGAATGGAGATTTAGCAATAAAAAAATTATACATCTTAATATAGTGTCTGTTATAATCCCAACCCTGGTATAATACACACAAAATACCTATTACACGACAGCTCTAATTTTACCTAAACTGTCCATATTTTCCAGCTCTGATTTGATATAAAATCATAGAATTATAAAATGGTTCGGGCTGGAAGGGACCTTAAAGATCATCTAGTTCCACCCCCCTGCCATGGGCAGGGACACCTCCCACTAGACCAGGTTCCTCAAAGCCTCATCCAGCCTGGCCTTGAACACTTCCAGGGATGGGGCATCCACAGCTTCCCTGGGCAACCTGTTCCACTGCCTCACCACCCTCACAGTAAAGAATTTCTTTCTAATATCCAATCTAAATCTACTGTCCCTCAGTTCGAAACCTCTTCCTATCACTACTCTCCCTCATAAAGAGTACCTCTCCACCTTTTCTGTAGGTCCCCTTTAAGGACTGAAAGGCCGCAATAAGGTCTCCCTGGAGCCTTCTCATCCCCAGACTGAACAAACTCAACTCTCAGACTGTCTTCATAGGAGAGGTGCTCCAGCCCTCTGATCATCTTCATGAACCTTCTCTGGACTCGCTCCAACAGGTCCATGTCCTTCTTATGTTGGGGGCCCTAGAGCTGGACGCAGTACCCCAGGTAGAGTCTCACCAGAGTGGAGTAGAGGGGTAGAATCACCTCCCTCAACCTGCTGGCCACACTTCTTTTGATGCAGCCCAGGATGCGGTTGGCTTTCTGAGCTGTGAGCACACGTTGCCGGGTCATATTGAGCTTCTCACCAACCAACACCCCCAAGTCCTTCTCCTCAGGGCTGCTCTCAAGCCATTCTCAGTCCAACCTGTATTTGTGCCTGGGATTACCCTGACCCATGTGCAGGACCTTGAACCTCATGAGTTTCGCATGGGCCTGTCTCTCAAGCCTGTCCAGGTCTCTCTGGATGGCATCCCACCCCTCAGTCGTGTCGACCGCACCACACAGCTTGGTGTCATCAGCAAACTTGCACTTGAGGGTGCACTCAATCCCACTGTCCATGTCGCTGACAAAGGTGTTAAACAGCACCAGTCCCAGTACCAACCCCTGAAGAACACCACTCGTCATTGGTGCTGACCACTGCTGGGAGATGTTGCCTAGGAAAATGAATTTCCCAACAAAATCATCAGAAATTAGCCTGATAAGAAATGGTACATGAAAATCTAACATTGGAGAAGAAGTGGTCTCTGTGACAAATTCAACTGTTGAAACATCTTGATTAAATATGGTCTTCAGTGAAGTAATCCACAGCCTTGTTCTCAAATATTTATTATTCTATATCACCCCCAATATATGTATAATGACTCTATTTTTTCCCTGAGAAGAGTTAGCCTATTCACAGCAAGACATATACCTGAATACCTCTAATTAGAAGGCATGTCTCTGTTTTTAACACCCACAGTCACCTTTCTTCCACAACGTGTGGGAGTTGTCCCACCCTGAAACCCATGAGTGGCAGCATAAATAAATGTTAACATTAAACTCAGATACCATTGTTCCAAACGTTTGAAATGCTAAAAGCTACTTTTAGTTTTCTATTTCACACCTACATATATTAAATGTCTTCTGTGTACCAATGTTAATAATCTGTATATTTCCTAATTGTTTGGTGAGTTCATATAGTTAACTGTCCTTACCCACTGCAGTAGTTTTGCTGCAGTCATGACGGTCAAATGGTATGAAAGAGAGAAGCTTTGTAGCTTTTATGAGACTAACTGACATCGTGGTGAAGCTTTGGAGAAGGTAAACATTCTTTAGGTTGTTTTCATCCAAATTAAGCATTGTATTGACAACTTCAGCATTTTGAATGGATGTTAGCTAATTAGCTACTGTGGCAGTAAGTCGACAACAACCTCTGTGTTTCCTTGAACAAAGAAACTTAAAAAGACCCTGAGTGCAGCTTATTGCCTAGAAGAAACATCTACATCATTTCTAAGTCATCCATCACACAGCCATCTGAACATTAGCCACAGTTCAGCTGGCTATATAAAAAATATAAAAGACTGTGATTATACACATTCCATGACAGGAACCTTGTTTATTAATATTTTTTTAAAATGCCACTCCACAGGTTAAAAGGTCTGCACGCATTAAAATACAACATATATTTCTACACTGGGTTTCAACATACATTATTCAGCACTTGTTAGCTAATACAGCTTTATTTTTTTTTCTTCAATGAATGTCTTGTTCTCTGTAACTGCATATTTCTGTTTTTTGGGGAAGATGAGGAAATAATGGCAAATCATAAGATACCTTAACGCTACCTCATGAAACTATTTAACAATACTTCCCCTGCTATATGGCCCTTAGAAAAGAAAAATTGTCTGTTCCACTGGCAAAATCTTGAGCATAGTATTGAGCAACGACATTCTTCCTTTTTTTTTTTTTGACACATTTTTAGTTTTTTTAGTTTATGTTTAACAGTAATGTTTCTTTCTTTACATTTGTGTCCCGTTTTTGTAAGTGATGGCACCTTGGAGCACTGAAATTCAAAACTGAAGGGTGCCAGACCCAAATCCCACTCTGTGTGATAGTCTGAAAGATTATCTTCCACGTTACAGTGATTAAATTAGGCCAGAAAGTACCACAGCCCCTGATGTGCATGTGGTAATACTTTGAAAGGACAGAAACAGTTCCCAACAGCTTCAAAATTGTCCAGCACAGAGTAGCTGCTGTGTGGGCTTTTATCCTCCTACAGATAACGTCAAGCATATCTACTGCTGTGTGCATTCTGCAGCTTGATAAGAGGAAGACGAAAACTTTTCAGGACTACAAGACACAGTTAAATCTAGAGCTTTCTTTCTATCCACTGGCAGATATTTGGGATTAAAATAGCAAAACTCCAAGGTATTTTGTTAGTTTTATAGATATTGAGGCCATAAATGCACTTGGGTTTTATTTTTCGGGGAGTTCCTACTGAAAAAAGCTACATAGCCATAATACATTTAATAATTACAGTAGTCTCAAACAACTTGAAATACAACCACAGTATACAGTGACCTTAGAGATAGGTCAGATAATTACTGTGCAGTGCCAGAGAAAACTTCAGGCAGTAAAAGTTGCTGTTGCTCGTTTTACTGTTAGTGGTGATAATGCAGAACATTTAAGTTATATAATAGATTTATATGTCAAATTAATCTTTTCCTCAGCACAATCCTAGGAAAGCACCTTTGTTTCTATGTACCCTCTAAGGTGCATCCCTCTGTGAATCATCAGTCTACGTTATTATTAGTCTTCCGCATTAACTGTGTAACATTATGGAAGGTGACTTAAGCAAAGTGACCTGAAGTACTGCAATACATTTCATGAGCTTGAAAACACCATCTGAGGCAGAGGAAGGAAGCGACCTCTCTCAAATGTCTACCTATGTTTTACTTTATTTTATTTTGTTTTGCTTTGTTTTGGTTTTAACTCAGTTTTCTTCTAAGCAGATGAAGGCACTTTGGCAATACTGTTGATGGAGAACATGAACATGTTATGCGCTGTCAAATTAAACACCCATGTAATTCGTGCAACAGGAAGAGAACTATCCATATTAAGAGGCTAAAATCCACAATGGACTTTTCTTGTGCCAGAGGTTTTGTCTTGATTGTATATTTTCTTTGGCAGTGAAGGCAACTTATGAAGTTCACATGTTCCCAACAGTCCTCTCACCAGTTATTTCTGTTACAGATAGAACTGCTTGAGGAGTTTTAAAAGGTTTGGGGAGATTATTTATCGTCGTTGTTTTGTTGCTTTTTTTTTTTTTAACCTGCAAGACTTCAGGGACCTGGTTGAGAGTCTGGCATCCTAGCTTGCAGTAGCATGGCTGAGGGCAGCAGAAGTTGAATAGAAAGGTTGGAATGAACAGGAATGGTCAGGGGAAGGAGGGAGCTCAGCTGAATAACATCAACATGTAGTTACACTAAGAGTTTATGACCCCATTTTTGGCATCCAATGCTTGGCCCTGAGGGTGCTATCAGGCTCGGCAAGATCCCCCCACCCAGCAGCTGGTTGCCTGCCCTCAGAGCCAGCGCTGGCATGGCACAGCCACCATAGGACCTGGGACCAGGATGCTGTGAGAACGCTGGCAAAAAGAGCTGGGAGAAGCCTCACTGGTCCTCATCCCTCCCTTTTGGCTCCAGAGCTGCACTGACACTTGGGTCCTTGCCTAAACTACCAGTCGGTGTGTCTGTGCTGGCCATGCACCTCCTGATCCTCACCTTGACTTGATTTCCAAGCTTGTCCGCGGACCTGCCCCATCCCTATGGACCCGCATGTGATCTGAGCTGTGGCTGACTCTGGTACCATCACTGGACCTGCTCTGGTCTTCTTGCTGGGGTACCATGGGTCTGTGTCCCCTGTGGGTGAGGGCACCGCCCTGCCAGCTGTGCTGTCACCCCTGTCTCTACACCCTGAGGCACAGCCAGCCCCGCTGCTCCTGGACATCCAGTTTCACAACAGTTTCAACAGATCTAAGTTATGGCTGCTGAAGGCCAGATTTTGTCCATACAGTCCTCTCTCTCCTTCACCCAAGCTATGGTACTTACCTAGCTTTATATGACCCCTCTTCCAGGATCTAAGGCAACTCCAAAAAATCACTGGTTTTTTATAGGGTTGTTTTTGTTTTAGTGTTTGATTTGGTAGAATTAGTTGTTCAACTTCATGAACATGGGAGCAGATACAACTTGATTTTGGTCTAAGGAACAAGATGAGCAGAACGAGTACTAAAGGTCAGCTGGCCACTTCTCAAATCCCCTTAGCTATGGCAAGAAGCTACATTTGAGGCTGAATGAAAGCTCCTGTGCAGGTATGAAAGTCCTTTGGCCCCTAATCCAGCTCAGTTCTGTATCACAAAAATGAGCTGGAGGAAGAGCAACTGAGTTTATTGCCTGACAGTTAAGGAACTTTTGTTCAAATTAATATTCAATTAGTTATTCAAAATAGAACAGGTGCAACAAGAGATCCCAAACCAACCCTATAATACCCTAGGTAGAAGGTTAGGGCAGTAATACATACAGAAAGAGAAATGGATTTAAAAATGCTTCTGAAGAGAGAGGGCAAACTCTTTTAAATTAAAAGTAAACACTATTTTCTCATTTTTTCTGCCAAAACTCTTTAAGTAAACTTGATCTAACTATTCCATTCAAACTTGAAATTATATTCTGCAGCAAATAAAAATTCATTCATTTTTCTCTCTGTATTTTCAAATTTCAATGCAGCTAAAATAATCCTTCATGGAGGCACCCCTCTTAAGTGAAGGCTTCTTCACCAGCAGTTGCTGCAGGTGGCAGCTGTGTTAAGCCATTAGCAAGGACTCTGGTACATGATTCCTTCCAAAGCTGAGGAAGTGATTTCCCCAGCCTCTTTTCCCTGCCTCCCCTGAAAAAGACTGTCTGCATTACAGAGGCGGCAGAGTAAGGGCAGTAATTTAATCTGTCACATATTTCTGCTTTGAACTTCAACCACCAAGCAAACATACCACTTGACCAACCCAGGCAGTAACTTGAACAGGAGCTGGTAACTGGGGTCATAACCTTTCCAGCCACTGTCCCCAAATCCAACACATGTCTACAGGCAGGGTAAGGCAATCTCAAATCATTGAGTTAGCTAGTTATAAGAAGTTAATGTGCTTCATTTGAGACACTGATCATTTGCCTGTTCCTAGCTACTTTTCAGTGTTGCTCACGTTAGTCCATTTTATTTTTCATGGTAAGGACTTGGGACCTTCCTAGCCCTTGTGGGTAATCGCCAGCCTCTGTGTTGATGTTGTTTAAAGCAGTATAAACCAGAGCAGACAATAATCCTGCACCCTTTGATGAACTAGCAACATTTCTTAACTGACTGGAGAGTAAGCCAGTTCAGAGAATCAAACCAGCCCTGGTACAGGTGCTGGTGCCAGCAAAAGAAAAGGAATGGAAATATCTTTCAGGAGTTGCCAGTAGAGGCAGAACCATGGACATGCCGACTTAGACTGACTGAAGCTGTCACAGGACTGTCCCCTCTGGGGACAGTGATTTCCAGCTGTAGGCAGTAGTCTCTTAAAAAAGAGTAGTTCAGTCACTTGTGATTCTGTGACCATAACCTGAGGTTAATGGCTGACATTAACTGTGTCATGGTTAATGTCATAACGTAGCTGGCATTCAGTATAAATGACAGCAATTTTAAGAAACGGGTGTTTGAGGCGAGTAAACATTTCAAGTCTAGGTCTCGATTAAGTTTCTTGTTTTAGTAGCCATGACAAAACACCCTCTCAGATTTATTAATGAGTTTGATGGATATGAGTGCTAATGAAAACGGACAGGTAGGTAATGAGGGAGGTACAGTGAGAACATAGGATTAAAGTCAGGTACAATTAAAGTTCAGCTCCCTAGTCAAACACAGACTCCTCTGGGGCCCTAGGTAAATCATTTATGCACAACCTCTCAGTCTTTAAAGAGAGGATAATAATATTCATTATCTTCACACGTACACCTTGAGAGTGTGAGCAGTTTTGCTGTATCTTTTTTTTCTTAATTCTCAGAAGTGCCCAGTAGATTACCAATATCATGATTACAATACTGGGTAGAGCTGGAGTAAGGCAGATGCTGCATAGGTTTTTTCACAGAACTCCACTAATGTATTGCAGATATCTTTACCCTTTATCAGTTATGCTACTCTGCTCTAAGCTTAAGACAAGCTGCCAGGAAAATACCTGCTACCTGTAGGAGTGATGCCACATCATGAGACAATCAGTGCCTCTCTAATGCTATTCCCAGTGGAGCTGCCTTTAAACACCACGTCTCTGGGAGTGACTTGAAAGACTCGGCAGACAATGGCAGCACAAATGTCAGGTATCCAGTAAAGGAGAGAGCAAAATACCTGTCCTACCCAAAGATTGTAAAACAGAACCAAACAACGCAGACAAATTGCAGGGGAAGGAGAGGAGGGAGGCAGTTAGTGAGAGGGAGAGAAACCACTACATCAAGCCATCTGGATTAAAACCAGATCAGTCATTCTAAATTGGTGCTTGAGTGCTGAGCAAATGAGCTAGAGGAAGAAGAAAATCTGTGTGTTTGTATAGCTGCATCGTAGGGCATTAAGGAAGTGGTGTTTTACATTTTAAGCAGAGGAAAGTCTGTGCACAATCTATTAGCTCTGTCTGATATTATGAAGCTGTTACTAAGAAGTCAGGTGTATTTTGGGATATCCCCATGCACATGTACTGCTGACCAAGGTCTGCATTACAGCCTTTCCAGAACTGAGGCAGCAGTTAGTAATTAAATCTTAATGGTTATCTGCTGAGATGAAAACACTCGGGACAGTGAAAAACTGACGTTTAAGAAGCTCACCTCTCCATAGAGAGGGAGTTTGGAGCCAGGAAGAGTTACCACAGGCAAAACAAAGATATGGAAGACAGGGATAAAAAGATTAAAAAAAAAAAAAACACAAACAGAGAGATAGTGAAGGAGGAAGAGATGGGTGTATTTGAAAAGAGAATATTTGACTTACCTGGGGACAAGCCAAACAGGAGTTAACTCATGAGCTGCAGAAGCAGCTTAGGTTGTCACAGAATGAAAAGAAACTCACACTGGGAATATAAAGAGGAGTTGTTATTTTAGGTAGGTTTGAAGATTTTCTTGCTCTATTTAGCAGAGAATAAAGATAATTTGTTTACAGCACCACATGCACCTGAGAAATGAGTTGCAGCTCAGCATGCTCATGCTAGCTAAAATTTGGGAAAGGGTAATCTGAAGCAAGGACAAATCTCAAGGACTGAAGTTAATCCTAGGACTATGCAGATTTTGTTCTGACTTCAAGGCTTAAGGCACACATGTTCTAGTGTCTGGTCAATGTCTAGCCGGGGAGCTTAGCCAGATCTATGACATGTAACATGGGTTACGTGCCTTTAAACAACCGAGCTTGTGCTTTGCCTTCGTATAGGATCAAGTGTAACAGAACTGCCCCCAGACCATGTTTCATTGTGTGTCAAAGTCTGTCCAGAAAACAGCTGAATCCATGTAGACAGCAATCCATTTCCTTTCTTCCATAGCACTTTCTCCTCAAGTAATCTGACTTCCACTGATAAATCTGCTGGTCATCTTTTAAAGGCAAAAGGCATCAAAAGCACATTAAAAAAAAAAAAAGCTTTTTCCATTTTTTTTACCTTTTTTTTTTTATGTCTGCAACATTATTCCAACTGGTGTAAAATTGCTGTATACTCAAGTGCATAGACACACTGTGAGAAGTGGCCTGGCACATCCAACAAGCTCCAGGAAAATGGGGAAAATGGGAGGGGAGGTGCTATTTAAAAGCACTTCACTCATCAACTGTGCCAGTCCAAGACTGGAAAGAGAGATGGAGGGAAAGTTTTACCCACAAGCATATACTTACCTGTGCGAAATGGAATAATTACTGCTATTTGCACTATTATCCTTCAGATTTTTGCTTTACCATCAAATTTGGTAGAAATAGCCATCAGGTTTGAAAGTTACAGGAGAGAACACTAGAACACATAGTGGCCATGTAACTAACCTGCATTTCCTCAGAAATCTGGATACAAGTATCTTGAAATGACCTTCTCAAGAGTGTACATAGAGATTTAATTCATCCTCTTTCCACAATTAGACCTGTATCAAAACAATCTCGGGTATGGTAAAGGTTGCTGTTTTGTTCCTCACTTTAATTTCAATTTAACTTAACCTAACCAAGCTCAAGGAAAGCTCAGTCCCCTTATGACAGAGGCTGAAAACCAGCAGGTGTTTCACTTGGGAATGCTCAAACTTGCTTAGGGAAGAAATAGCTAATGCCCTATCCCAGACTAATCCTGCATCCTCAGGAAACCCCTCTGTTTGGTGATGTCCAGAGGCTGACATTTTGCTAAAAAAACAAATTAAAAAAATACTTAATATTTTCAGCAAGTTATTTTTTCTCTTAAAAATCCATTGCTTCCTTCAGAAAGCAGCTCTTAAAATCAAAAGAAAAATCAGCTTCTAAAATCAAATCGGAGACAGACCCTGCATCTGAATCTGTCGGTTTGCAATGTCTCTGAACTGAAATTCCTTGCAGCCCTAGAGTCGTGGTATCATTCCAGCCTGATTCCCTCTCCAAGCAAGGCTTGAGCGGTTCCACTGTGTACAAGCGTGTATACACACGTTTGAATCCGGTGGCTCACCTCAACTGCAAAGAAGGGTAGAAACCACAAAGATAATTTTTGTAAGTTTCACATAGGCAGTGAAGAGGAACTCTCTGCATGCTCTGAGGGACCACTTGCATCATGAAGCCTCACTTTATCAGACACCAAGAAATCCACACCACAGGATCACTGCACCAAAGATCCCAATCAGAGCTCATGAATAACTAGAAGAGGCAAACCCATTACCAAAAGGTCCAGCTCTCTCAGAATAACTTGTTAAAAGTCATATTAGCTTCATAAATATACAAAGAGCTTAAGCATCCTCTGCTTCCTTTCACTTTGCAGTTTGGAGCATTGCCAGAAAAAAGATGAAGAGCAAACAGGCATCACAAGGACTTCAAGCAGGTGCCACATTTGTGCTTTTGTGATTTGAAACAATGTGGTCCTCCCAAATTTAAACAAAAATGGTTTTAGCACTTTATGCTTCCTTTCCTCCCAAATGTGATATAACGATATATGGTCAGAGTCCATAAAGTACATGCAAACTTTGGAACTATAGGGAAGAGCATGGAGGTACTGGAAACTGCTGGCCAAATTACTTTGTTCAGAAAAATACATCTCAGGCAGATGTATGACTCATAGCTGCTGCCATCTGTTAGACGGAAATAAGCCATCTTTACCTCATTAAGGTAGAAATGATCCTCTTTTGTAGTCAATGATAACCTACTGACCTGGACCCCAACAGCTCAGATCAAGTAGGTTGGGACAGTTGATGCTACTAGGACCATTTCCTTGTCAGTCTCATAAATGACAATATAACCAAACTTCCACCCTCTCCTTCTGAAATAACTCCTTCAGGTCACAGCGGTAGGACTCAGAGAACTTCCCTTCCCTTCTGTGCTTGCTTGAAGTCAACTAAATGTCATAACCTATAGCAGAGCATCCCTAATTAGAATAAATCTTCCTCTATCCCAGAGACTGGTGAAACTTCCCTGGATGTGGGACTGATGTGAGGTGGGATTTACAACTTCTGTGTAGCTTAAAGAGCAACTCTGTGGGTATTTCCGAGATGTCAGCCCCCATACAGCAGAAGGAACTCGGTCAGCCCCTGTGAGCTGCTTTCCAGCTCTCAGCAGAACTGAGGACTTCCAGGTGTTCTCTGCAGCCGCGAAGCCACAGCAGTGCTCGTGAAGGGCTCCTGCCAAATGTGTGCCACCTGCGAGAACTGCTGACCATAAGGTGCTGGAGGCCCTGGAGGGGAGCTGACAGGAACAATGATAGCTTTTGGATCCAAGAATTCAGGTTCAGATCCAAATACAGACACGTTGCGCTTTCAGTCTGCGTGGGTTTGTGCAAACTGTGTGTGTGTGTGCAAGCTACAAAGGGTTGCATTTCTTAACCTTCCTCAATCCCCAGCACCACGTTATCATTTTGGGAAAAAAATAAAAGGGCCCTCTCGTGTGTACGTATCCAGCAAAAGAGCTGACAGCAGCTGTAAGCAGGCAGTGACACAAAACTGTCAAACATATGGAAAAGGGGTGTAGTTAAGATTTTTATTCCAGAATTTTCAGTTGTTTTACAGACCACCTTCTACTCACTTGTGGACTCCAGTTCTAAGCACATCCTGCAGGCTGAAATGATGTAAGACACAACTGCTGAGCTGGGACTATCCTGAAACTATGGCCTTTTCTATCATCACAGGTACAGCATCCAGTTTTCATAACTTCCAATGGCTTCAGAAAGGGAATGCACATTCTGTTGTTGCAAATTCTGTCAAGATTACCTCCCCCTGAAGATCAGTTTCATAGCCATTGCCACACTATGAAGAGGATCCCTCCTGTCTGATTTCCTAATAAAACAATAGAGGCACTACAAATAAAAGGTATCCAAGCTTTTCAACTTGTGACAATTTAAATGCTGGAATATGAATCTTTCTTCTTTTCTCCAAGGCTGGTGAATTATGGGAACAAAACATTCCTCTCATTCCCTCACTGCCCCCCACCACCTCAGGGAAAAAAAAAAAAAGTTTATATTTGTATTTTATAAAGCACCTGAGCTGTGCTGGAGTGTGTCTGACGATGCAAGCAAGCAAGCACAGCATGGTGCTTACATCCTAGCAACGTACAACCTAATTAGATGGAGACCTAAAAGTTCTGAAGTATAAGGAGAGATTCTTGTCAACTCCCATACCAGGGGAATTTCTTTTTAGCTCTTCACAAAGTGGCATCTTTTCTGTACACCATGGGAGTGGTGAATTAGGATCTCCATAAAGCATGGGAAGAATGGCTGAAAGAGTTTGGAAAGCTCAGCATTGCATGCAAAGATGTTTGAGTGCAGTAGGAGCTACAGAGTGGTTAAGGGTTTGGGGACCTTCACCTTCAGTAGGCCGGAATTTGGAAAAAAAATAAAATGTGGATAGCCCAGAAAAGCACAGGTGTTTTTTCAACTTTTTTAAATTGAAAGCCCCACATAAATGTTTGAAGAACTGCCATGGACAGTTTTGTTATAGACATTTCCCATAATTGTCAGAAGGTGAAGGGAAAAGATAGACAAATAAAATACTTAGCACCGTGGTAAACACATATCTTTGTTTTGTTTTACAGACTCATAATTTTATTGGTAGAATTAGCATAATTTTAATTAGGTACTGACAGAAGTCAAAAGCTGGCTCCCAACCGTGCCTGCGTGCTCTCGGGGAGACGTTATACCTGGTAACGGTGGGGGAGTCACATGTGCGTGTGCTTGGAAATGAACTGCAACCGTTTTGCAGCTTGCTCTCTCAAGTCTGACATCCCCGCAACCATATCCAAAACAGAAGCTGAGTTACCCTGAGCCTGGCAGGACACGTCAGTGAGATGGATGAAGGCTATCTGGGCTTGGATGAAAAATCCATGACTTATAGCATGAGGAGAGTTTTATATGAACTCTTACACTGATTGCTGATACCAATTCTAACACTGTTCTTTTACTATTATTTTCTTTATTAGAAAAGTTCTCATTTTCTTCATCTCGTAATTCTTTGGGCTTACTGTTCCAGTGCCGAGATTTTTTTTTTCCATGCAGGCATAAACTGTTACTGGCTGACTGCAGTCACAGCTTTAAAGCTCACTTCTGCAACTGCAGAAAGAGCTAACAGCTCTGAATACCTGATGTTCACGGGGGTTTAGGTCTAAACTGGTTTTCTAACCCTTTAGGCACAAACATTTGTTCCTCTGAGAATGTCCTTCTAGTTGAATGATTTTAATATCCTCCTCCCAGAGTTTGGAGTAGATTTATCTTTGGTTTTTTCCTTTTTTTTTTTTTTTTTTTTTTTTTTTTTTTTTTTTTTTATCGTATAGGCACTTTTGTGTGTGTGTCAAATACTACTGCTGTAGAAAGTGTGACATATAGTCTAGTGCAACTTATCAAATATAGGCTGTCTGGCAGTCAATTTCCAGCACATAGTGTTTGTCTCATGAGCTGTGACTAAGGCCCATATAGTTTTGATTTCTAGATCTCATGACTGACCCCGTACAGCTGCTGTTTACAGAGCTGTCATATTCAGGCAGAGGGTGTTAATGCAAACCTTCTTACCCTGTAAAGATTATCTTGCAAGAGATTAATCAGGGGAAATAAAACAAGGAAGAGACTTGAAAAAATGCCTGGATATTGCAAAACTCGGTGTTTAAAAAAGCAATAAGTGCATACACAATACACCTACATACGCAGACATACATAGACAGGTGGGTATATTTATATACTTAGGTATATATAGACGCACACTTCTATGATTATTGAAAAAAAGACTGTAATATTCACAGATTGCATTCAGTAAATAGCATTCATATTCAAGTTACAATCTGTCAATTAAGAAACTTGTTCCAGTACATTTTGCAGTCAAAAATGCATAAATTCCACTTGCAAACAAATACCTCTTTTTTTTTAAGAAAATCTTTAAAAGCTGCTTCCTTTACCAAACCTTTTTTTATGCAAACCCATTCATAATAGAAGGGTACAGTAAGTATCCTAAACTAACAATTATAGATGACGACATTCTCTTTCATTATCCGGGATAATAAGCAATTTTCATTCCTTGGAAACAAGCAGATTCTACAGCAAGCCTTCAACAAATAAAAAGATGCATAATAGATGCCAGGATCATATAATGTTTCTCTTAATTTCAGGCTTTCTTCTGGATGACAAAGTTATACTGTAGACTGCAGATTATTTGGAACAGAAAATAAGATATCTTGAAAGTAAGATCTTTAATTGGATTTTAGAAATACTATTATGCTTTCAAAAACGATGTTGCCTTGCATGCGCTGCCAGAAGAGGTGTTGAAATTCACAGTTCTGGGGGTGTGCATTTGTTCCTTTTTAGCTGACTATAAAAGCATTTCTGACTCGGAGCGAGTCCTCACCTGGGCAGACACAGGCGTTCTTCCAGCGTGGCCCATGAAATTAAACAGTTTCTTTAGCAAGCAAATTTGCCTGAACAAAGCAAGATTTAAAAAAAAAAAAAACCAAACAACCCAGAAAAAAAGAAATACAAAAAAATCCATGAGAAAATTGCTGAAAAAACATGAGCAGGAATTAAATAGAAAATCATTCACTGGAAAGTGATAGATGAAAGCAGCTAGCATTGATTATTTTTTTAACACTCCTACCCCATGTACAAAATGGCCTTAAATGGTAGCTTAGAGCCAAACTGACAATCTATGAACACCAAGATTACATCTCATATTCTGTTCCTGTTTTTAGAAGAAGGCACTAACTATTTTTAAGGGGGTACACGTTATACAGACTCTATCTGGTCTGTCTCTCAGCTCTGGCTCATTGCTTCTTTCAGCCCACTTCTGATGCAAGCCCAAATTCAGCAAAGGATTTACCAATAATTTTAAATAGAGGTACAGTGGTCCTCTGAAGGACATTTCAGTTTCTTTAAAGGAAAGGCTGAAGGACTAGGAATGTATTTACCAGGGGACTAAGGAGGTCATGTTAATGCTTCTCTCCACCCTCACAGCAACCCCGAATAAACACTTTAGTGCCACCCGATACCGTATGCACGATTCCAACTGTGCTGCCCCCCATCTCTGTGCGTAATGGTGCTGCGTTGCCCCTCATTACTTCTCTGGTTTGAGGCATTTGTTATTTTCTCCCCGGTGGTCAAATTGCAGGATGTGCTTCCTCCCTCCAGCTTTGTAGCCACTAGTTGGCATGCAAAAGGACAGAGGCATCACGTGAACTTCACAACACATTGTCCCCAAGTGAGGGGGGGGACACAATCCAGCTCCTTTTCTGCGATTCAGAAGAACATCTGTTTAAATGATGTTTGCCTCTTACATGAATGTCCTGGCAGTAACTGAAGAAACTGTCCTGTTGCTCCTGGTCACACATGCCCACATTACACAGAGACAGTTTGGGGGCTGGTTTGCATTAAGCCTGTTTTGTGAGTTTTAATATACGCTGCAGCCTTAAATAAAAGAAGAGGTAAAAAGAAAAGAGAGGTCATTCAAGAACCAAAGGACAGAGAGCACATTAAATTTGTGCTCCAAGAACAGGATCTACAGAGGGGAAGACTCTGATCAAGAACCAGCAAAGAATATAAAAGTTACCAGACCACAACTGCTGCTAGTCCTGACAAAGGTAAAATTAGTTTGTGCTCATTTCATATGCATCTTATGGTTGCACCCTTAAAAATCAGTCCCTCCACTCATATATCTCTTCTTGAACATGTGCTAATTTTTGCAGCAACTGTTCCCTATTTTTTTTTCCAAATAAATACAAGTCTAAAATGTATGGAGAAAGTATGGAGAGCTATTGAGACTTCACTACATAACATGTGCTATCAAAACACAATGATTCTTTGGTTTTGACATTTCACTAGGCGGTTACCTACTCTTTTCTCAAGAAAAGTTGTTCCTTCCTGATTTTCAAATGGTGAAGGACACTAATAATGGAGTATTAAACAAAAAAATGACAAGAAAGAAAATATATTGACCTGTTTTATCCAAACTCAAATGTTCCTTGTCACTTAGCTGGAAAAAAGATTGCAGCACTCACAAAATATTTTCCTTACTGGCGCAATGAAGAACCTTCTTTTCAAAGGCAGATGTCTGGGATAAGTATTCATTCTGGTGAGCCTCGTGTAAAACGCCCTGATTCTTTAGAGAGGCATTAAACAATTAAATAGATGGAGTTTCTTTTGAATTTGAAAAATTAGAAGATAATTTAGGGTTTGTGGCATAGCAGGCGCAAAGTAAGACTAAGTTGCTTGTAGGCGATAGAATGAGGCTCGAAACAGGAAATCTGTGTGTTTGAAGCCATGGTATTTACTAGTCGCTTACACAGCATTCTGCTAGTAAACACCACGTCCTTAGCACATGCAAAGTATATGGTGGATTTTATAACCCAGGGCTCTGACTGATTCTATAGGAAGTGGCTGGTTTTATCTTGAAAACATTCCAACTCTTTCAGCTGCTGCAGCAGTTAGAACCTATTCTTTCTGCACCAGGTAGGACGTTGTCTTCACATCTACACTAACATCTAAAGGGAATAGGGATCAAACTGCACGACTGAAAGCAGTACTAATCATTTATGCATACTGTTTGGAAACAATTCTCAGGTTTGAAAAGTGCCTTTCGAATAAATATAGACCAAGGAAATGTAATCATCAAAAACGACTTAGACAGCACCCTCTTCAAAAAGAACAAATTATAATCACGACATGTAATAGCTCTTGAGCAACATTCACATCCCTGTCAGGGGTTTTGAAAGATTGACAAAACGTTATGTGGATATTAAATGGCTTTTTTCTAAAAAAAAATACACATACACGATAACAGTTTCCTGGCAAGCTGAACTTCACAGTTTTTGTCACTTTTTACAGCCTGTCTTGATTTATAGAAAGTGTTATCTCCAGTACGTAAAGCTACAGTGCAAGGGGAACTGCTGTCTCTGGCCATGCAAAATTGACCCAATTCTTCACGTGTGGAGATTAAAAGTGAAGACTCTGGAAAAGTTAATGCCATCTATCACATCTGGGTTCTGGAAGCTCCACAACACTCCTGGGTTATGGACCCCAGGAGCAAAAGCCTCTTTCCTAAGACTAATTTTTCCCTTTGGTGTCTGTTAAAAGAAGAATTAAGCCATTTCTGGAGGCTCTTTCCTTCATCCCTGGTGCTAAGACTGAAGCCCTGGGTCTGCCCTTGGGGCCCTCCAACAGGCAACCTGGGGAGAGAGGGAACTTAGGGAAATCCTCTCCTCCCTCTCCACAGATCACCCGCACAAGGCTGCCCCACTGATCAGGTATGGAAAGGCTACAGATCCCTCTTCTGCCATAAAACTGGGTCCCAAAAATTGTACGAGCAGCCTCAGAACTGGCCAGTTCCCCCTTCACAGCTTCAGGCAACACGGGAGTCAGACCACCGATTGCCACGGCCTTCCTTCTCCCACAAACAACTTCTTGCTTCTCTTTTCTGTTGCTTGTTGGGTTTTTCCCCAGTATCAGGGACACGCCTGAGAGGCCAGAACCTCACTACAGGAGTTGAGCTTGAGGTTTACCTGTCCCACTGTCAATCCTCTGGCTTCTGCTCCTCTGCACTTGCTCCCCAGGACAAGGGGAAGAGATGGAGAAAAAGGGGGAAATCTTGTACGTCTTCCATGCACTGAGCTTTGCTACAAACTGTTTTTTTTTTTCTTGAATAATTGGATAAAATATTACTGGATTGTTTCTCTCCACTGTGGTGCCCACTGCCCTGAACCCAGAGACATACCCCTCCCATCTCAAACTGAAATCTGCATTTACTGTGCTGGCGGTCACAATAATAACAATGGATATATTTCGTAGAGGTTATTTTCAAAGCACAGGGAATGAATGAAATCCCCATCTGTTGCTTTATATCCTGCTGCTTTAATCCTCTGAATCACTATCAGTGAGAAAGGAAGCGCTGGACATGCGAGAGAGCTATCCCATCTCCTTTCTGCCATACTGCCACAGATGCAAGAAGAAAAACCACTCAAGCTGAAAAAGAAGATGACGGTTGCAGAGCAGTCTCTGTGAGGAGGTCTCAGCTCTGGAAAGGACTCACTGGTCTGAAATAGCCTGGATCTGTTGATCTCCAGGGCATGCTACAAGAAGCATCCTTCCGCTCACACTGGTGATGACCGTGACGTCTACAGAAAAAGAAGAATTTGTGCGAGCTATGTAACAAGTGAGGGAAGAGCGTGGTCGCCTGCTGTAAGTGTTGACAGCAAATTACCAGGGGTTTTTTACTTTTTTTTTAATAATTTATATTGAAGGAACACTTGCGTACATCCCAACAAGACGGTATATAGGTGCAAGCGAGCAGTGATAATTGTATCTTGATTTCCCCCTGCCATTCTCCTGTGATGTAAGTTACTTTTTCAGTTGTTATTTGCTGGCGTTGTGCAAGAGGCTCATATTTCCCTTGCGCAGGTCTATCTGCAGCCTAGCCAACTCCTCTAGCCATAATGCGTTCGGCTCAGCTTTAGCCTTTAGGCAGTAGCAGCTTTTCTCTCTTTATCAGGGCTGGGAACAGGTGTCCTTTGTTTGTGTTCGCTTTGCTTTAGCGCGGAGTTGGTGCCACAGGGAGGGAGATGAAGGCAGGGGATGGAAGGGTGGTTTTGAAGTGAAGTTTTTAAAAGGGAGGGCTAGTGTCTCCTCTTGGTCCCAGGTGGATTTCCTTTTGTTTAGTCTACCAGAAGAGCAGCATATTTCCTGCTTTACATGCACAAACAAAAATATAAGAAAATGAAACCAAAGATGTTCAGAGCTGTGGGCTCAGAGGAAAAAAAATAAACCAGGAACAAAACAGCCTACCCTCCCCTGCCCAACCCCAGCTTCCTTGGATGGCACAAAGCATTGTAAACAAAGTTCTAGAACTAATATGTTGCTGATACACAGGGTTATATAATATTGCCTATAAAATTAGTCATGTGTTATGGCACAAAGTGGTGTGTTCCATAAGAGCTGCTTATTTAGCAAGGTTGATCAAGAACATTAAATATGAAAATAAGGAAAAAACATTTAACATTGTTGAAAAGTAATTAAAAATATATTTCACCATATGCTTCTCTGCCATTACTTCATTTCAGCAAAACAAATGCCTGGAGCATTTATTATCCCCCATCATTTTTTAAAGAGGCCTAATGTTCCCACTTGGCACAGGAGAGACGCAGATAAAATGAATCAGCCCTGAAATGAATTGTGTGAAATGCATTTGTCTGAATTCAAACAGCTTCCCTGTAGTCAATAAATGCATGAGTACTTCCGAACTCTTAAAACGCATATGTCTGAAAAATAACTATTTTTTGTTGGTTATACACTGTGTGTAATCTTTGACAAAGGCTAAAATGCCATTAGCTTCATTAGGGTTCTGTTGCAGACAGTGCTACAAAGTTCATGTTACTAGTACAGCCCCCAAACAGCCTTGGTATTAAAAAAGCAAAACAAAAGAAAAAATGATAAATAAAATACAACACATACATCAAAAAGCTTTCAAAGCACAGCTAAACTCATGAGACTAAGTTCATCCGTGGTGCAATTATGCTTTTTCCTGCACTTTGATGCCAGGAATAAATTTGACCATGGGGCTTTAAAAGATGGATTATAAGCAATTTTATTTTAATTCATGGTGGACAGAAGAAGGTGGTATCTTCTTTCATAAATGATGATCCAAAAAGCAGTAGTTTGCAGGGCTGCATTCTGAGAATTATTAAAAAAAAGTGATGTATCACTAGCCAGTTAATGGGGGTGGTGAGGATATTATTCTTTGGAAGAACAATGGATTAATAAAAAGGCAACCTAACAGAAAAATAAAATGTCCTTGTTCGTGTCAAATGTTAGGAACACCCATAATTAATGAAAATAATATATAAACACAGCTGGATAAAGATACTCATGCTGTGTAGTTGATATGGTAGTTTACGCATTACTGGCACTGAAACATATGCTGTTTCTCTTTGTCTTTACACCGACTCCTTTTGAACATGTGAAACTTGACCCACCAGCCTGTATAACAAAGCTCTTCCATGCAAGACAACTCACTGGCACTGACCTGGCACATAGCTGTGAGATGAGTGACCTGAGACAGAAATCAAACGCAGCAGATTCTTCCTGGGTGAACGGAGGCGAGGAATGCGTTGGAAGTGATGTGAGAAAGCCCTAGGATGCCCTGTAACGGCCAGAAATAGTCCCTCCCTTTCTGGGAGCAATGGGGAGAGAGGGAAGAGACTGAGAAGGAAAGAGACTATTAGATCAGTCCAAAAGATCTGGCTTTTTCTGTCACTACCTGGAAGGCGACACAGAGAAAGATATGATGGGAATCAGGGCAATGTGAGTGTGGGATTTGGTACTCTGGGTGGACTCAGCAGGAGCAAACTTTCCTACAGTATCGCAAAGCCTATAGCATGTTTTTCCTAACAAATAACATGTCTCACCTTCTCCCCCCTTCTATTCTACCCCTGACTGTAATTTCAGTTCAAACACCACATTCTGTTCCTGTCTGAAAAAAAAAAAAAAAAAGAAATTATGAAAGTGCAGCAGTGGCTTCAAATGGCATCTACAAATGGAAAAGTTGGATTGAAATTTTTCAACCATAAACCACAATGGGTCTTGGCAGCCTGGAAACCCTGGAAACTCCCAAGTGCATCACTATCATTCACTGCTGACCACCATTAGAGAACATGGCTGACATTGACTGGCCAGGAAAAATGTCAACATATTTTCAGATCCACAGTAAAACCATGATAGCTAGAAGAACTCTGCTATTTTCAGATGATGCAATTTTGCTACAGTTCCAAACAACAGAAGCTGGCTATTCAATTCAAGCTCTACAGATGTGTTCTTTCAGCTCTGGAAGTCCATTTTTGAGCAATGCTTTATCAGGCAAGAAGACAACACTGACGCAGAGAGTGAAGGTGGTGAAGCTGGGGAATGTAACAGATTTGCATCTTTGGGGCCAAGGTCATATGCTGATCGATGAATCCCATCAATAAAATAAGGTATTTTGAGTGCAAGTGTCATTTGCCTTTTACATAAGAAAATAATCCGAGTTTGAATGAGCTTCTTTAGCAGTTTCAGTTCATGATTTGATCTACTCTTAAAAGTTTTGCTAGCATTACTGAGCTGAACAGAGGTATGAAAAGAAATCACACTTTAAACCAGAATATGCAGGCATAGTTCCTCAAGGAACAGATTTTACTCTGTACCAAAAGAGGAACTGTTTTGCTAATGTAAGCCGTATTTCCACTTCAGAAATTTGTTGATATGAGTGGGTATAGCTATACCAGTAGACCTCTGTAGGTGCAGACCAGCCCTTTAAAACAAATTAAATATTTAAGTACAGAGTCTAAGAAGTTTACCTAATGTTTGCAAATTGATGTGAAATCTCCAGGTGAAAGATGCTTTAGGAGTATACACGGCTACAAGATTAATTACTGCTAAAACCGAATATTTTACTAATTCAGTTAGCTGAAAAATATGCTGCCATTTTATTACGTCTTAAATCATCTATAATCTTCTAAAGATTCAGCATGGTGGATTTGTGGCATCAAGCTAAAAAGCAGAGGGAGGAGAAGAGTCAATAATGCTTGGCACAGCCACTCCCCAGATGAGCCGTATGTGCCCATCAAAGGCATCTCCTGCATACCAGGCTGGGATATATGTTCCAGGGGCCTCTCAGCTTCCAGGCCCCTGCTATGAAGCAACATCATAACATCGTTATATCTAGTTCACTGTTACCATGCATATTATAGATATTAATGCGAGATATGTTTTTAATTAACTCGTATTTTTAGCTACTCAGAATGACTGAAGCTCATTTTTCTCCAGCAAGGATGTATATTGCGTAAGTATAAATTAGCTCTATTTTGAGCTCAGAAGCAGTGCATAAGGCCGTTGCTGTCCTGATTCAAAAAAGTGAATTTCTGCCAGAAAAGTGAAGAATAAATAAGTGTCATCTCCTCATGAACATAAAAGCAGAGGAGGAAACACATATGTGATTTGGAAACAGGATTACTCATAGATTCAGAAATAATAAATCCAATTACCTTGCTTGATTCATCAATAAATGGGAAAGTAGTATTTGTTTTATTATCAAATTAAGTTATTCTTTGGAAGTAATCCACTTAAAATAATTGTTTCCTAGCATCAAGCAAAAGTAATCAGTAAAAAGGAACATAAAATGTCTTTCTACTGCTTTCTGCAAAAGGCTTTTTCACATTTTTTTGAGCACCAGATTATCCCATTATGAACAGCAGCAGAGAAATCCAAGGAATCCAGATAAGTAATGCTGCTTTTATAACATCTTTTACTCCGACTCCCTGGCACAGTGGTTTGAAAGCAAAAGTTCTCACACCTTTAGATTCAGAATAAAATGGTCTTTTGGGAACCCCGTAAGTCAGCTACTGCTGAATTTTCTGTCCTCAGTGAAGCAATGTTGGTGAAACCTTTGGCTGCCAGGGCTGAAGTATTCTCAAGTGCATCTTCTGCTCGCAGGACATTACTCTCTGTGTGCAGAGTACAAAAATATTGGCAAGGCTGGTTCACCAATATCGACACAGCAAATACAGGTTCACCTGTCTCAGGAGTAATAGTTTAAATGGAGGCAGAGGGAGATGGAAAAGCCTACAACAAGTAACCCTTTGGCTAAAATGTGTTCCTACAATTTTATGACTAACCTAAGCGGAACTTGCAAATGTAATGTATGGAGTGAAGTAGGGAGAAAAATACTTAAAATGTTAACCTTTCCTTTTCTAAATCTCCTTTCTTCAGGGCAGCCACATCCTCTACAGTCTTTGAGCTCTGAAACAGTAAGGTGCCTAGAATGCTGTCTCATATTCAGAACTTGGTATGCAAAAGGATAAAACATCCCTCTGGTTTCTGAAAGGGAGATCATCAATCATACCAGTGCAGACAAGGCTTTTATTTGCTATGAAAGATCTGATTCATCTCATGCAGAGTGAGATCCAATAGTTGGATTAGAGAGATTATCTGGCAGTGACCAGCAGTTTTTGTGTTTGCTCTGTTCTAGCAAGACTGAGAAGGTTTTCATCCATCTGCTCAGGGAGCCTCCACTGTGTTTCTTTGGGAAGAGGTGACCCGACTTCCATTGCAATGCTACACACGCCAGCACAGAGTTTAAGACAAAGCTGTGACTCATTGACGATAGATTAAATTTTAAATGACAAGTTTTCTAACTTTGGAGGAGTGACAGTCTGGAGCAGCCTTCTGATAGTGTAAGCATCAAGCAAATGAGCAATTTTAAGTTGAAACTCAGACAGTTTGTAAAAGGTGATGTCATTGTCCATGAGAAGCACCGTGGTGTGAGAACCTGGTTCCATGACCCAGAGACTCTTTTTTCACCTGTATTCTATGCTTCTAAATTGCTAGGAGCTGCAGTGTTGTACGAGACCACAGTTCTCTAATGGAAGCAGCCGTTAATCCTTTGGATATGTAGGCTGTTCAGCTTTATACTATTACGTATATGCAAGCTAGAATCTAGCTTAATAACGGACGAGCTACAGAACTCTTTGGAGTTCAATTATTTCAACACGGCATTCTATTTCTGGGTGTCACTAACACTAATGTGGAGGTTGTATGTACTTATCTAGGACCATATTTTTAGCTGGCAGAGACCCATCTGAAGCATAGTTGCCTGTCTACAGTTGGAACCAAAATGTCAAACCATACAATATCTAAAAATATTAATGTAATTGCACGCAGAAAGTTGATAACTATTAAGTAAATACAAATGGATGTCAGTTTCAACTTGTGGAATATGCTATTCTATTTTTTCTTGCAATAGGCATTGATCATGTTAATTTTTTAAAGATTCAATATCCAAATATTTTTACATACTCCAGTGAAATATTTTGGTTTAACTTTGAACACATCATGAAACAGTGCATTACTAACGTTTACCAAAAAACCCAGTTTAACACATTATTATAATATTTTACAATTTTAGAGCATTTACATAATCTTTAAAATAATAGTGATATCTAAAAATGCCGAATTGAAAATTCTTAGAAAATACTCAAGTGTTAGCATGATGACTGGAATTGCCATTGTAAACATTATATAAAAATTATAACTGCACATTCTGCTTCTGAGATAGTTTAATCCAGCAGTTTCATTTAATGATACTCATTCTCAAATGAAATTGCTGTACTTGAAATTTTAGGGAACCTGAATTCAGTGGAGAACAGTTTAGATAATAGTAACCGATGATGTATCAAAACAAAAATCTTAGGCTAGTCAAAGGGAGAGAAAACCAACAGTGATTAAAATAAATGAACAAAGAACAAAACTTACAGATATAAATTAAATCAAATACCTTTAGGCTCCTGTGAAGTCTGAAGCATAGCACTACAGGCTAATTTCAGGGAGAAAAATCAGAGGAGGAATTCTGCAGTGATTCTAAATAAAGTATACTGTGAGCACAAGGATTAACCGCAGTGCACTACATGAAAAATTAATCTATTTTTGTCATCTGGATTCTATGACTCCATATTTTTCAGTTCAACTACAAAAGCATTTGGGGTGTTTTTTCTCCTCTTCACCACACTTATATATGATTTTTTCACTGAGAATTCATTTGAGCAACAGATCAAAAGCACCTCGAGTATGTACACAACAAGACTGCATGACCAGGGTGGGCACGTTCCCTTGTAAAATTCTAAATTCTGAAATCCACCATTATTTCCTGATGTGAAGTCCACAGCTCTTACTCTTAAGTTATGCAGTGGACAGAATTCCATACTGAGGAGATTAACAATAAGAGACTGAAACTGGAGAGTGAGGACCTGGCTCCCATAACATTTGAGAGCTCGGGCTGGCTGCATCTCCGCTAAGGAAGTCAGAAGAGCTCTGTAGTTCCTAGATCTTGTTATGGGAGCTCCAAACTGGGGAAGATCCAGACCACTCTGCACCTTTCCTATTCCCTGATTGTCTCAAAAAAAGGAAATATGTTTGTGACTGAGGTGGGAATCATTGCATGTTTTGGTTGCTGCGCAGAGAGGGCAACCAAGGGACGAGAACGCAAAGAGCCTCTGTGACAGGGCAGACTTTGAACCAAATAATTAGAAGTGCTTTGGGCAGGAAAAGCTATCCCTTTCCCACCTTATTTTTAAAATCTGGAATCCCCCATAAAGGTTAATAGCACCTTTATTAATGTTCCCATTCTTTGAACTTCTGTTAAGTCACTCTTACTCCACATACGCAGCCAAATCCAAACAGGGGATGTGATTTTAGGAGATGCTTGGGCTTTTTCAGCTCTAGCTTCTTATTTCACAGAACTGGGCAAACATAAACTATCAGATTTATGTTTGAAAAGAGAGAAATTATCAAAGCAGACTCAAAATACACAAACATTTTTGTTAAACAGCACTTACAAAGCCCTGGGTGACACATAGAATAATGATTTTTATTTCCAAAGGTTAAGTTCTGGGTGCATTCATCAGTTCAGACTTCATTCATTATTCCCGAAGCACTTTGTGGGACAGACGAAAAACCTGCCATCACTCTGTCTGAACATGGCCCCCTGCAAGGATGGAACTCACGCCCAGAAGACATCAGAAACACTTAGAACCTCAGTGCCTTCAGAAACCAACGTGGAAGCTGTCTTTTACACTCAGTCTTTCCTCAGAAACTCACACAGAGCAATTTTATTTTTTCCACCAGCATGGAGAAAGCAGATAGTCACAGAGATCCCTTTCTCTCTATGACTAACAGCTATAGGTCTACGGATGTTGGGCTTCGTTTGGTAGAGCGCAGCCATTGTATCCTCTGTGTTAAAAGGTGGTGAGCTCCTTTTTGATGTGCTGTTGTTAAGTGCCATAGCTCCATTTACACTTCTTGAAGGTCTGGACTGGTGCCTCTGTCTTGGTTTGTCCTTTTGCTAGCTGAGCTCAGTGAACTTACGTTCATACAGAGAGCAGAGACTTTGAAGTTATCAGAGGCAGGTGTCAATGTTATCATCAATAGCACTTCTGACACATGACTTCAACTGGGATTCTAACTGCATTTTTGCCAATACACAATCCTTTAACTTCCTCTAACTTAGCATAATTGCATTACAGGAATTTCAAAGAGTTCTTTGAACCAAGGTACAATTAACGTTGCCTCAAAGGACTTCCCACCCAGCGGTTTACCCCAGGTAAACTTCCTTTCTGAAGAAAGAGTCTGTTTAAATGTAAATCAGTTTCTTCACTTCTGGAAATTGTTTTCAGTCTCTTCTCAAACACACTTTCACACCAAAACCTGTCTTCAAGGCTTTGCATGTTATAAGGTACATTGTCAGCTAGAAAGCAGATAAACAATGAAGTTAATTTTATAAATGTAGTTGATTATCAGAAAATGAGTCTCTACCTCTAGATTACTAGACCATGGATTCAAGTAAGAAAAGCTACTGATAGTGGATGTCCTAAGTAAAAGATATCAGTGGTCTTCCACCCTTAATCTAATTTTTAAAGCATCCCAAGAAATCCTTGCTGCAAAATTTGGCTGACTGGAAACTGAACGGCCTCTGCAGGAGGCAGATGAAGAATAGTCTGAATGAAACAAAGACTGAATGATCCTGTCTTCTGTCCACTGCTGGGTAAAGAGGAGGCTTCAGCCTCCAAAGCTGTCATTTTAGCACCTTTATATAGCACTAAAATACACATTTAGAAAAATCCAAGTGTCTTAGTCTCTACACAGTGTCATTTAGGACATCATCTGACATGAGCTACTCATGCACATCTTCACTTCCCTAAGCCGGGCACTGCGGCTGAAAAGGAGAAGATAAGGACCCTGTTTTTAAAAGCTTTTAAATGACAATGTTTAATTTCATCATTATTTTTAGGAAAGAAAAAGCTTTATTAGCCTTTTAAATAAGACACCATGGCCCCGTGGCAACATCTTGGCTGGCAATTATAGGTGAAGGTACTGTGCTATAAGAAGCTTTGAAATGTCATAAGGAATTCTTCCCTTTCCTTTTCATCTAATCATGTAACAATTGACAGTTTATGCTGCACTCAAGCCATGGAATTTCCAGGGGCAGACCATTCGTGTGCTGTGAACATTTACAAGTTATACATCATATAATATTTATTACAATCTGGATAGAAAATTAAGAGTTTTAATGGTGAAGTTGTATCTCATTTTTCTAAACACACGTGAAAAGGCTTGAACTATTGCCTTTATTTTTTTCTTGGATTATCAAGGATTAACTGAATGATTTCTGTAGAAAACAAAACCCTCAAAAAAAGAAAGAGAGAAGGAGAGGAGAGTTTTGGTCATATT
The DNA here is from genome assembly GCA_013398915.1 of Dromas ardeola. Classification (NCBI taxonomy): domain Eukaryota; kingdom Metazoa; phylum Chordata; class Aves; order Charadriiformes; family Dromadidae; genus Dromas; species Dromas ardeola. Next base: position 49,914 of record VYZM01022838.1, read on the forward strand.
TAAACAAAAGAAATCATTACTAATAGCTAAGCAGATGCAATGAAAGGATAATTTCCACAGTTTACAGGTTCAGTTCAGATTGAATGTGTTCTGAGCCGAATGTTCACCCTTCAGATGCCTTTGCGTCAGAGATTTCATAAGCTTCATCTCTTTTCTGAAATATCTGGTGCTATGACTAAAATATAATCTCCATCACAGGATTTTTGGTTAGGAAATGCTATTCACAAATAACACATAAGCACTTTCAGCTCCCTCAAAATATCACTTCACTGACAAGCCAGGGCCACTCTTTTATTCCTGGGACTGCAAGGGAAGCTGGGTACCATTAGATGATCCATTTTAAAGTTCAGAACCTGGAATAAGAAATCTCAACTAGTTTTTAGCTGCTGGTTTTAGTGGTCTACACTACATATTTTGATATTTCTTGTTTGAGTCCAAAGTAGGAACAAAATACTTTAAAAGTTCACCCTGCATCTGGCGAATACATGGTAGAGGAGATCTAAATCTGTGTTCCTGAACTAATTCCTTCAAAACAGAGTCAAAGTAGGATTTAATCAAGAAGGGTTAATAAATTCACCAAGCCCTTATGATCACGATGGTCATGCTTTTAGAACAGATCACAAATCTCAAAGACAATTTGTCTCAAAAACAGAAAAACGAATAAAACAGAACAAGCTTAAGCTCCCAGAAACTTGCTCCTTGCTGTGCTAGTCCAGATTGTGTCTGGGGTGAGGAGATAAAAAGCACTGGTTTCACACTGCTCAAAAATTGAAGCAGAGCAGGGGTGAATCAGGCCATTAAATTTGTAATCAGATCTGTTGATTGTCCACAGTGCTTTAAGTTCTGCTCTGTTTTAAAATAACTGGGGTTTTACTTGAGAGGAGAGTATATATCACAAACAGGTTAGCAACCCTGGAGAGTTGTTTTAAAAAGGTGAATTCTCAGATCGACCAACTGAATAATTCCTTATAAATCCCTATTCAAATTATTACAAAGTCCATAGGGTCTGTAAAAGAGGAACAGTCCTGAAAGCAGACTTCAACCAGTGAGCAACCACTGAAATCGAGGTATTCCAACTTGTTGCATTGTTTTTTTGGGTCTTGGGTTTTTTGTGGTTTTTTTTTTTTTTTATTAGTATTATTTTTGCTGCCAGGTCGCACTTGCTGGTACTTCCTTCTTCTCCAGAAAAAAAAAGATGAAAAAAATACTCTGAACCTTCCTCAGAATTTATTTAGCCACTCGGTTCAAATTTTCCAATGAGAGAATGTGTTGCTCATGCAAAAAAAAGTGTATTCATTTACATTTGATCATGTTAATTTCCATACTCATTTCTTTGTCAGACAAACATTTAAAATATTGCTTATACACAGGTTTATTTATATATGCATACATGCATGACTTCGGATATTACATTAAAAAGCTATTCTTCTCTTTGCGTACATAACATACTTTGGCATAATTGCCCAAATAACATCAATAACAAAGAAGTTAGCAAGTCCATGTTGGGAATAACCCTAAACAACTATGCTTTAATCATTTGGTGATCAACCTTCAATCGGAGACAGAGAGCATTATGTATTTCCCCCACAGCTCTGTAGTCATTTGTCGTGTACATCATGAGTATATGGAAAGGACATTCTTTAAACAAAGGCAGCAAGAAATAAAGTAATCTTCAATCACTGTCATGAATATTCTGTTTAATTGCTGATGGCTGTTATTTCACCGCATTGCAATGCCCAGTCTGTTGTTCTGCAGTCGGGCTTTGCAGCAGATCAAAAGCTACAGTGGGCTCTTCTCTTCCCCTCCTCAGGAGGCCCAGAAAGGAGAGCAGAACCTGACAGTTCACACCGATATCCCCTGTGCTGCAGGAGGAGACAGATCTCTCCCTGACAAGGCAGAAGACGAATACCCTTCCGACTTGCTCTCCCTTGATTGAAATGACACATCACTACATCTTTCTCTCGTACATGATGACTCTTACAATCACAGCTCATTATCCTTGACCTGTCCTTAACACTGTACAGTCTGCCTAAAATAAAGGCTGAATAATCTTTTTGACTGCTCTGTTCCCACGGAAAACTTCTGTTTGTTTTGTCAGAAGCTATATATTTTAAAAGAGCATCTAACTTGACAACTCCAAGAGACCTTGACTCTATCAGGAAAGAGTTCTGCTCTTTTAATAGAAATATCCCTCCTTGACAAGGAGTAAATATATCGCCCATAACTGCCTCTGCTCCTCTCCTCTGTTTGACATCCAAAAGAGAAGATATAAGCAGAGTATGTGGCGGCTTGGCCATGGAGAAAACAGTAATTCTGCCCTAATGAGGAAAACAGGCAATTCTGGAGGGAATCCAGTCTCCAGGGAGCAGGAACCAGAATCAAAGACCATGCTGATGTTGGTTACCACATGCTATGATCTTCCCAGTTTAGAAAATGCCACATTCCTTTGAAGTGCCCACAGAAACATCTGTGGGTTTGTGGGTTGGGCCCTGTTAAACGTTAAGTGCTTTGTGCCACGGAGCAGCATCTCTCATCAGAGCCTGTAATCTATTTGACCAAAATACTGCAAAAGAAGCAGGGTAAGTTTTGAAAAGCTGTCTATCCAAAGCTTGGTAAGCATAAATGATGTATTTCTTCCTGGCCTTGGTCTGCTTTAACACAGCAGCACAAAAGCAGTCTTGCCATTGCTGCTGAGTGCAGCTAATGATCTTTTTGTCTAAATTACAGTTGGTCCCTCTAAAAGTGTGTTTCCTGCCAAGTGTGGTTTCACAAAACGCTGAGTCAGAGGAGCTGGGAGGAGCGACCAACAGCAGCAACGACAGCTGGCAATGGACCCATAAAATCAATGGCACTTTTAAAAGAAGGTTAAGAAACAACAATGTTTTGGGGCAAACGGAGGAAAACTGGAAGGCAAATAAACTGTAAGGCAGGGTAAGTTTCTCAGAAGGGAATATCAGACTATAGTGGCTTGACGACTTATAGAGTAATGCCTTAATATTTAGGAGTAGATCCTTTAAAATATTCATGTGCTTCCTATTGGACTAAGGGCTCAGATATAGAGTCAGGTCACCATACATCAGCACCATGATCTGCCCCGGGAAGTTTGAGGCAATTTGCCCTTGTTCAGCTTTCTATAAAAGAGACTTAAGTAAGACAGCTCATTTTATACTTGCCTGGGGACATTGGCAGCTATTGTACTTCAAGTGATAAGCTGTGGGTTGTTCAGTGACAGTAATTCGCACTAGTATCCACTGCACACTAAGTCTGAATACTTGTGAGGGCATTAGCCAACTTTCTGACTTCCAGTTGGGGTAAGAGTTTTGCCACCTCATCTACGTGAACTTGACCTTAGTACTATCAGGCAGCCACTGTCTCTGAAAGACAGAAGATGACAGGTCTGCGCAGCCAGCAACGACAAGAAGAGGTGAAACATCGTTTGCTTCTTAATCTTGATGACTGGAAATGGGAACAGGAAAAACAGTAGGAAGAAAATAAAGAAAAGTGAGATGGTGCTAACAGTAGTTTAAGCAACTGCCAACCTCCCTGGCCACTTGTCCCTGCTCCCTGTCACCCTCCCTGATGTGTCTGCAAAGGATTTGTGGGAGCACAGGATGGACTATAGGAGTGATCTCATCCATCTGAAAATTAACCCCCACCAAAACTGCTTGTTCTCTATCAGAAAAGTAATTTAGCTCTATGTACAAGCTCTGGGGTCAGTCTAACAAAGAGGGCAAGGACAAGTGGCTGCAGGGCTGTTTTAACCCTCACGACAGTGGAAAAATGTCCATGTAACCACCCACAACCACCTTCTTAATTTTCAATGTCTTTTCCTGCTCCAAGCTCTAATTCCAGCCACCCGGGACCTGATCTTGTTTCCACTTAAATAAATTGCAACTTTGCCATTAACCTTGATAGGAGTAAGATTGATTCTTGATATGTAAAGGATATGATTTTCCACATTTCTTCAAGGGTAGCGTGAAGGAGTACATTGGCATCGTTGAGTCCAGCCCTCCACACTGGCTGCTGTGTGGCAGTTACTTGGTCCTCAAGGAATCAGAGACCAAACTCCACAAGCCCCCCATACCCCACAGAAGGGCTCCCAACACCCCAGCACGGGAGAGCAAGGACTTAGCAAACTTCAGCTGATGGCACAGCAGGAAACTATGGTCCTTTCATTAGCGCAGAAGGTGGGTGCGATGCACAGGGTGGGTTCCCGCAGCAGCTAATGCCAAGCTCGGGCTGTTCTGCCAAAATCCCACCACAAAAGAAGGGCCACAGAAGGAGGACCATGTCAGCAATATCTGAAGATAGCCTTCAGTTACAGTGAAACTACATGTGTACGCTACCAAGTTCAAAGCGGATAAACACAAGCTGGCTGGCAGCTTCGCCATGGGCAGGAAGTCAAGGCCAAGAGGACTGAAGCCTAGCACAATTACAGAGCAAGTTACTTGCCCAGAGCAATGAAGAGACTTAAGTGCCCCAGATTGGTCCTTTTTATCTCTGTGAAGAAAGTAATCACAGCAAGGCTTTCCTTTTACCCTGGACACTGTTGCTTCCTGATCTGTTTCTCACCTTTGACAGGGTTTAGAGGTTTTAGTTATAGTCTGCTCTTTCTGTTTCTTTTTTTCTCTCCCTACTCATATTTTAAAATGATAGTTGATGCAGATATAAGCAAGACAAAGGGGAAATGGACCTTCTTATAACCTTAAACTTTGCTTGTAGAACAAAATTAGCAACACCAACCTGGAGGGATGTTTTGAGGAGCAACTAATCAATTGGTATAGTGAAGGTGTTCAGCTGTAATATTTATGTGTTCCTTATGGAGCCAGCCATACAATGAAATAATAATAATTTAGACCACTGTTTTCTGTATCATGCCTTCTGTTTCAGAGTTGTTAGGCTTTGGTTGGGGTTTTTTTTCAGGAGCTATATTTATTGCATTTAGCTGACTCTTGGCCCAGATTTTCATTTGTAAGGAATGTCACAATTTAAGAGCCTAAACTTATTCATGCCTGTTTTATTTATTTTCTCTAAGGAAACATTTTGCATATCAATGGGAAATATGAGGGCGTTTTCCTCAAACCATTTATTAGGGGAACTCTTAAAGAACGCTGCCCCCAATGTGCTGAGGAAGCGAATGATACAGATGTCTTTGGGCGTTCAAATGTCAGGCTGGACACTTGTGTGCTGCAGGAGCAACCTGTGGGCTTTCTGCTGATGGCTCAGCTCTATTTTGTATGTACTTTCTCATCACTGCATTTTATTGTTGTTCATAGAAGCTCACTTATGCATTCCCTTTCATTCCTTAATATTTTTCCAGATGAAAATCTGCCTGAAGCATTTTATGTACTGATAGAAGTTCTCCTCTTCTTTCTTTTGATTTATGTTTTTATTTCACTTTTTCCTAAGAAAACTAGACAAAGCTGATAAGCTGGGATATGTAAGGACAACAGAGACGCAAACATCTAAAGAAAGAAATGGGACTATGGCTCAAGAAGCCAATGCAAGTTTGTACAAATGCCAAGCGAAGCTGCCTGGAGTGCACAGAGAGTCCCTCCAACATGTAACGGCTTAGTAAGCTACTTTCTCTGGAGCTAATTTCTTTACTTCTCCTCCCCTCATTTTTTTCACCATCCTTCCAAATGTCTTCCTCGTTTTTCCCCATGGCCTCTCACCACAGAAAAGTAACAAGGTGCACGGAGAGCAGAATAATCATGTATCTCTTCAGGACATGTCTCCAAACACAATTTGGTCTCCAAAGTAAACAGGCAAATTTGTGCTGTTTCACAGCTATCTGTGTTTTCCTTTTCTGTTTGACTCTAATTTTCAGCCTATAGCTGTTGAAACAGTCCATAGGAGCTCACAATTGTACGCTGCTCTGCTAACAGGGGGCAAGTGGTAAGAGGAAAACATCCACTTTTGTATTTCTGAGACTGAAAGGCACATTGATAAGCACGAAGTGCACTCTTACTCACAGCACCCAGTTACAAATGAACTTTAAATCTCTTTGCTGTCTTATTTTTTCGGGAAGCATTAAGGAGGTAGCACTGTAAGGGCTGATCTATGCAGAGGCACTTGGAAGAGTCATGGCCTGCTAATAGCCCATTTAACAGGTTAAATGAGCATAAATAAATGTAGGACTGCGTGTTTCAGGAGATTTAATTTTATGCTAGTTTCTGTACTCATCGATTTCCCCCTTTTTTTTTTCCTCGAACAGCACCCATAAAGGGAAACTCTACAGGCTCGCCTTCTTCACACCCTCTTAATGAATGCACACAGACAGTTAACTGCTGTAGGCCCCTCCATTTTCAGCTCTGAGGGAAAGCAGGACATGCAGAAGAAGTACAAAGAATGAAGAAGAGCAGAAGAAAGAGAATACCAGTTTAAATGGGCATTATTCAAAGCAGCTGCCTCTGGGCATAGCATCTCTCCCTCTCTGCAGTGAGGTCCCTCATTAGCTGCGGTGCAGGAAGGGGTGAGGTTGGGAGGAGCCGGGCTGACACAAAGTGCTCCATTGATGGGTGCGGGTGTCTCCCATGGGCTCTTGGGGAGGCAGGCGAGGCTGGTGAGGGCTGCTGCTGCCTCTGGGGGGATTGGACTTTGAAGTGTTAAGAGTTTTGCCTCATCCTTTCTGCAGACTGGTTGGCACTTCTGATAATTTTCAGTCAGTAAGGGCAAATAAAGGGGTAGGAATACAAAAGATCCATTTTGAAAAGTAAATGTGAAGTTTTAGTCATAAGGGAGAATTGGAGTAATCACATATTTGTATGATTTTGAAATGGCTGGGCCTGGTGCAGGGTCAGAGGTCTTACATCCTATGGCATCCCATGACTGCCCAATGCTGGCAAAAATGCATTTGGGTTTTTTTTGTTTTTCGGGGTTTTTTTAAATAACTCAAGATTTGCCCTGGGGTGCAAAATTTATGAGTTTGGCTTGTATCTCAGTAATGCAGATTAATGATTAGTGGTACCAGCTGACTTCAGTTTACCCTGAGTCTAATATATTTGAAATCTGATTTTCTTTTCAAGTAGGATAGGTTCTTAAATCCCATGGTGCCTTCTTAATATTACAGCATATATTGCCTCTGCTGAAATCACATAATTGCGTATTCATGGCCAACTCCTAGAGTTTCCCTAATCTTGTTTGGATAGTGCACTGAGTTTGTTAATAGCAAACAGCATTTTTTATAGCTGGCCCTGCCCTGGATCATTCCAAAGCCTGAAATTTATGGGTAGAAGAGAGTTTGATGGTGTTCCAGCAACAACCAAGACACCTCTAGACATAAACCTTATTTCACAGACAGAGCCACCTGCATGTTATATTTTTTTGTTAACTTTGAAACCAGTAGACAATATATTTTAGGTAATATGTCATTAAACGTAGTACCTTTTTTGGATTAATAGCATTCTACATTCCTCATTTTTATGTTAGGATTGCCCCTTTGATCTTAAGTATGAAGTTAAAGGTATACTAGGGCCAAATGGCCTGTTGACACTACAAGATACTTAAAAAAGCCTTGTAGCAGCAGCTAAGGATCTTCTCCATGCAAGTTCTTCCATGCACTGCTCTTGGATTGTAAAGGTGAAGCTAATACAGCATCTTACTTCAGTGTTTCATAGGTGTGGTAGCTGCCCCCAGGGGACTACTGCAAGTTGGCAGAGCAGAGCAGAGCCCCACCATCACCCCCAGGGTCTAATTTCCCCTGCATCTCCTAAAAATGGAGCATTTTTTCTGTGAAACCAAACTGGCCATAAAGTGCATCGAGGAAATAAAAGGGGGATAGCATGCATTTTTTTGCTTTTTGGATAGCTGTATCCATTGCTTTGTTTTAAGTGTGGTTACAAGAACTGTTAGTCAGAAGACTGGAGCTCTGGAGACAGCACTGCCAACTGCGTTAATCATGCCTCGGAAGAGGCAGAGAAAGCTGTAATTCAGAGGTATTAAACAACCTTCAGGCCCAGTGTCTAGTTAAAATTAATAAGCCAGAGTCACCTGCACGCTCTGGCTGTTCTGCCCTGCCCCAGCTGTAGAAAGGAGATGTAAAACTAGTCTGATGGGCCAGATAAACATCATTTGAGGTCGCTTTATATTTCGAAGGAAGCACAAGAGGTGCTGGAACACCTGACCCAGGCTGTTTCCACTTCTTTCTTTAAGTCATGATGGTATTTAATTGCTAATGTTTCCAAACATATTGAAAAATGTATTGATATGGAAAGCAGGTGAATTAAGAGATCTAGATTGTTCTCTACTTTAGTGTGCTAATATTGATTATACTTTATAAAGCATGTAATTATGTTTCTGAGCACAGCAGTAAAATACACTGACAAGTTTTCAAGTACTGATCAAAAAAGCATACATTAGAGTGGCAACACTATTCTTGGATTTTGAAGGAATTTGGCCATATAATTGCCTTCATCTCAATAAAGAGAAGAAAATATGACTTGCTAGATCCACAAAACCATTTAGGAACCAGAGCTCCATGAAAATCAATGAGAGATAAGCGTTCAAATGGCTTTGTGGATCCAGCTGGTATGTAAACGACAGAAGCCCCTGCCTCTTCTGGACTCCTTATTTACAGGTGGAGGACAACATCAATTGCAGCATGTGTAAAATATCAAGAGGAAGGGAGAAAAACTTTCCCACACAGAGATTTTCGGTATCCACAGCACTAAGGGTATAATACCTCCTAAGTAATGTAATGTAGGGGTTTTTTTTGAAACAATTTATCCTGATATTCAAAAAGGAGTGTGTGCTTTCTGTAGCAAAGCCTACATCATCTGATTCCTCAGTCTGTTTAAGGGAGCGTATAGAAAATACACACATCAATATGTCGAGCAATGGTTTGAGGCAAAAGTAGATGTTCTGGACAATTGAAATCTTTTCTGAGGATTTCATACTTAAGAAAGGATTGATCTTCTGTCCCTGAAGTACCTCCAGCTCCCATGGATTTCAGAATGGCTTTTAGATACATGGCTGTAAAGGGGATGAATCAGTTGCCTTTATTCTCCACAGATACATACAACATACAACTTCTCCACAATTTTATTAAAATGTTATTCACATGAAAAGTAAGAAAAGAAATCTCTTATTTTCTGTGTTCATCTTTTATTTCATACATAGGAATTAGCAAACTGTGCTTACTAGGTTAGGAAAGACCTCATTAAGCCAAGCCACTGAAATATATCTACAGTTTAACCTGTTATGGAAAAGGAGGATAAAATGCATTCACAAATAATATAATCATCACATCCAAAGAACGTTGACAGATAAACTGTCACAAATAGCAGATAGTGAGCTCTAAGTTTAAGAAAAACTCCTGGGAAAACAGGACCTGTTTCTTCCCTCCTTAGCAATACTATAAATAAAAATAATTCTGCAAATTTCACGGAATTACACTAACATGGGAAAAAAAAATCAAGTTAATAAAACGCATACTGTGTCAGCTCAAACAAGAGCTTCCAGATGGATTAGGAATAAAAGCAGTTTTAAGCAGACCTCACGCCGATCGCAGGCACATTCCTGCCACCGTATCCATAACATGCCCTGATCTCTTCGGAAGCCCTTGCAGCACGCTGCTACTGTTCTCAGATACGAGGGCAGCATCCAGCATTTGGCTAGACCATCAGAGCTGGAGCCAGAACAGCTTCCTGCTGAGCAGACCTGAATAAAATTATCCAGAGGGCTTTGGTAAAAATTAGTGGGCTTCAGTAAAATTACTCAACAGACCTTAGTAAAAATTAATTGCATAGCCTAGCCTAAAGCACAAAGGAAAGCAGTACCAAATGAACAGCAGCTGAGTTTGGCTCGCATTGGAAAGAGCTAATTTGATGCTGGTCAAAAAAAAAAGGGGGGAATTTATTTTGTTACTGATTCCAACAGGAAATGAAAGTAGATCTTTTTTTAAGGCTGTTTGTTGAGTCATACCCCTCTGAAATTTTCTTCTTTGTAATTCTGGGAATTATATGCAGTGCCAAAGTGCCTTCTTGTTTAAACAATGTTTTGGATTGCCAAAGCGGGGAGGAATGTCTGCCATGTTACATGGTTTCTGTAATTCGGCATAAAGAAGCAGATGAGGCTGGTTTGATCCCTGTGGAAACCTCAGCTATATTGAAGGTTCCTCGCGTTTGGTAGCACTTTAATCAAAAGGCTCTGTATAATTCAACATCACTGGAATAATGGCTAATTTGAGAAAGTACAGGGATACAAATAGGAAACTGAAGAAATTAAATTCAGCAAGGCTGCGTAAGACTTTAGTGGGATTATGGAAAACAAAACTATTCAGGCAGCAGACTGGGTTGCCTAGAAATGGGGTAATTGTTTAATGTAGTTTAAAAAAAAATCATTTATGCTCCTGGGGCCTTTACTGTTAATAGCTTGATTATCTGTTTATTTTCTACCTTTACCAAAGGTGTAGGTGAGCTCTACAAAGTATAATGAACTCACATCACTCTGCAAAATAATATTGTTTGGGGCAGTAGATACCCATATTTCCATGGAAAGAGATTCATTTTTCAAAGAATTATAGCCTTCGGAGAGAGAAAAGACCTATTAGGTCATAAAATCTGTTCCTCTGCCAGTACAGGATTTGTTTCGTCTATGTATATTCATTAGTGTTTTGTTCAAGCCGGTTTTCAAAAGAAGCAAGGGGACTTCCAGTGCTGAACTAGGGAAACAGAAGCACGGCTGAGTAGATTTCCCCAGAAGTTTGCCCCTTCTACCTTGTCTACCTTTACAAGTGCTATATTAAATACACATTTTTCACTTTCAGAAATGCCTCTGTACTATCCAAATGTTTATTACAGTTACATCTTAATTTAAATGAATAATTTCTTCTCTTTTGTGTCTCATATTTAGGTAGAATTGAGGATATTGAAATTTAGGAAATTAAAATGATTCCTCTCTGAACTTTCCCATGTCTCTGAATATGCTAACCAGGTTGTAGGGGTTGACAGGTGACAGTTTTGAAGAAAAAGCCATGTACTATATATCAATATGATGTAACATTTCACCTGTCTGTGTCTTATCTGAATTTCAGACAAAATCTGCATTATGGAAATTTATCTCCGCTTTTTTAAAAGGCTTCAACCTATGCTCTAAATCAAATGAGAACTTGCATATCATTACAGTCAAGCCCAAATAAGGGCTTGAGGTCAAGCATGTATTAAACTGTTTTTAAATATCTTTAATGAGCTTGCTAGTTTAAGTAAAATATCAAGATATGTACAGTTTCTTGTTCTCATTCATAAATGGTTTTCAGAATAAAAACCTGCTAATTTCACCTAAATCCAAATTTCTTAGATGAAATTCAGTTCAGCTGTGCAAATATAGAAGGACTTATTAGCAAACATATGGTCATAAACATTAGCACTCAAAATCACATAAAATTTCACCTAATTTCATAGTGCACACAAGGTTTAATTTTTTGAAGCTGAACTCAACATTATTTTTACTTTTTTATCATTATAAATAAGCCTTTGTATGAATTCTCAAAGGCATTTTGGGGGTCATTTATTATTGTTCTTACACTTTTTGTGGATGATAAAATGAATATGGTCTGACTGATCTAGTGATAAACAAAATCCCTGTGTCCCCACTGGCCACTCAAATCATCTTAGCGCTTTTACAGGGGGGATAAAAGAGATAGAAAAGTGCTAAGATAACTTCCCTGGCCCCTTTTTCGCAGGACTAACTGCTTAGTTTTGTAAACCAATTTGTCATGTGGTTTGGCCACTTTGTGCTGACCAATCTTGGTATTTTAGCACCTTTGTAAAAAAAGCATGCATAAGGACAATCCCGTGAAAGGGAGTTAAGATTTTTTTCTTGTGAAAGAAGATTGGAACTTACTGCCATCATTTGCCACTTGACTTTGTCATTTGGCTTTACAACAAAAAAAATTAGCAATCTCAACCTGACTTCACTGAATATGATATGAACGTATTCAGCTATTGAAAAGTCATAGAATCATAGAATCATAGGGTTGGAATGGACCTCTGGAGTTCATCTAGTCCAACCCCCCTGCCAGAGCAGGGTCACCTTAGAGCAGGTTGCACAGGAACGCGTCCAGGCAGGTTTTGAATGTCTCCAGAGATGGAGACTCCACCACCTCTCTGGGCAGCCTGTTCCAGTGCTCTGCCACCCTCAAAGTAAAGAAGTTCCTCCTCATGTTGAGATGGAACTTCCTACACTCGAGTTTGTACCCATTACCTCTTGTCCTGCTGCTGGGCACCATTGAAAAGAGCCTGGCCCCATCCTCCTGACACCCACCCTTTAAGTATTTGTATGCATATCCATATGCAAGTCCTTTCAGTGATGCTTGTCTGCGGCCATCTAGAATGACAGGCAGGGAAGAGACGAGACCTCCTGTATGCTTGCCCATGCTCACGTACAGCTGCACCTCTTGCAGAGGAAGGGATAGACCAGGAGTGTATTTTTTACCCGTCCCCAGTGAGAGTTTTGTATAGGAACATACCATACCTCAGGAGTCTGCGCAAACTTTCAGGAAGCTACTAGAAAGGTCGCAAAGATATAAAGCAGCAATGCTTCTAGATGGTACCATATTGGTCAGTCTCACCGGTGCTGTAATCAGCAAAGTTGCTCAGCCTGGAGCTCCTTCGGTATAAACAGGAAGGTGGGACTGAAAAGGTATTTTCAAAGACCTCTGCTATGAAACACATATTCCTGGTTATTGAAAAATCAGATCTGTCAAACTTTTGGCTTCCTGCCTGTCTGTATTCCCTGTGGCTTCCAGGGGCAGATTTCCGGATGAGGTGATGAAGATTGAACGTGGTTGATTGTCTTCACAATAGCTGGTGGATAGACACTCTGCTAAGGTCTGCCTGTCACATTATTTTTATAGGTTCTGACAACAGCATAGTCAACTTTATGAAACAGATGATTCATACTATGTATAGCTTTTTTTGCATCTAAAATGTATATACATATGTATTAAAAACACGGTGGGAACTGTTGTCACAGAATACGCCTGCATAAGGAGAGACAGTAATTCTTCTTGAAGGGGAGGACCCACAAAACTGAAGTGACACTCTGGCACACTGAAATGCTGAAATGCCCTTCTAATGAGATAAGCAGCTATTTAAAATTTGTGCTCCACCGTATTTTCAACTACATTATTTTCTATGCATCTAAAACTTCACTAGCAGTATAAGGGTTTGTCTGGAAGTAACGTGCATTTATTTGTACATATTTTACAGTAAGAAACATGCTAAAAAGTCCCGATAGTCTGTTCTTTGGTTGAATGATGGTCATGTGGGATTTACAATTGAATTGTAAGGACAGGCGGACAGGCAGAAGACAAGTGACAAAGACAAGAGTCTCTCTGCCAGCAGGGAAGAAGAGCCGTAATGAGCAAAACTCCCAACTTGATCTAATTTAGAGCCAAGCAGAGCTTCAGGAATGTGTGGGAATTAATCATTTTATTTATCCAGAATGAAGGAAGAGAATTAAGGGCAAGCAGAATAGCACTGAAATGGACAGATTTGTATTCCCTCCTGAAAAACATCACATCTAAGTGCCTGACAGCTAAAGTTCATAAGTGCAACAGCAGATTTTTAAGACACTGTACAGCCTTTCTGTTTGTTCTTTTTTGAGGGGGGATGGGAAAGAGAGTCTGGGTTTGACCAATAATGTGATCATTGTTGAAAATCTACGGCAGTACAAGAAATGAATGGGGAATACAGTCATAAGAAACAGGAAAATAAAGACATGAAAAAGAAGAAAAAAAGTAATGAGTTTTCCTGACTTAGGCCCCAGCTAAGCAAAGTGTCAAATCAGAGAGTCAAGGATTTGCAGTGTTAGGCTGTTCAGCTTGAAGAGATGTAATCAGCATGCCAGCATGGTTGTGGTTTCTGCTCATCTGGGTTCCTACAGTTTCCAAACAACCATATCCAATCTCCACCTGTCTGCTCAAGCAATTCATTTTAAGCCTAAATAAAATTAAATGTATGAATGACCCATAGAAATCATTCCATGTTGGGAATCTCATAATGTTGCTATTGTTCTTTGATATAAGCCAAATTGCATAGTTGGAATTAGCTTCCACATAGACTTATTCTTATAGTTACTGCATTTTTGCACTCATGTGTATTTTCATGCCCCTTTTTCCACAATCCTCTTTCTTCTTATATTTTGGCAGCTTGCCAGTATAGTAGCCAGACCCCCCACTACATGCCAATTAATCCCTTCTTGATGAATTTGAGTCATTTGTATTTTATTGTACACAGTGCGGAAATACATCATGGCAAAAAGTAGTATAAATAGGGCATGGGTTAGTCAAGTATAAAGCCTTTATTGTCCTCTACTAGATGTGTATTTACCATTTCAAATTAAAGTAGCTAATATCCTGCTAGAGTAGCCTTTCGCATTGTATTTTAGAAGGTTTTTAATATTTTTTTTTCCAACATAATGCTAACAGTGTAACATGCTGTGTTTTGTTTTAGAAACAGAGATGAGACATATAGATGAGATGCAGAGTTACAGTACTGTGCAGTTCTAACAAATGGAAATAATTGTGTAGTAGCAATCTAATAGGCTGCAATCAATTTAAAAAGGCAATTGGTGTTAAGGATGTTTCTGCATACCTGTGGCCTCTGCCCAGAGAAGTGCATGTTTGCTCCTGTTAGCCAAAACCTGGGCCACGTGCATGCTCCCACCAAGGCAAGCTGTGTGTGTGGAGTGGCAATGATGGGGCAGAGCCAGGAGAGATTTTAATCGGATCCCCATTGTGGAGGGTTGAATCTGCCTCTGCTTAAAGCACACCCTTGAATCCAGCTGACTTTAGCGAGGCGGCTCCCGTGAGCTAAACAGGGTGCTCAAGCACATCGCTGAGCTGCAGACTTGACTTTGGCCTCTTTAGGGCACAGTCCCACACTATGACTGAGCTGAACAAATGGTCCGCAGTGTCTGACAGACAGACATTTGCCCCCCTCTTTCCTTTTCTTCCTTCCTCTCCCCTTCCTGCCCCCCCCTCCCCATTTACCCTTTCCCCTCCATCTCATCAACTTCAATGCCCTGCTGACCCCTAGGTAAACTCATTCGGTTTGCTCTACCAGCAAAGAAAGTCCATATTCACTCTTTTGCCAGGTTATTTTCTGCCATTTTAGTTAGCAAAGGTGCTGCATTGTGCTCCAACAAGCACCAAAGCCAGTGGGCATCCAGGAGCAAGAGGGGAGGAGTGAGTGGTGGAAAGCAGGAGGGCTTCACCCTCATTGCAGCTGCTCTTAATTCAGATCAGGTTGCATTAGCAACTGTTTAAAAGCAAAAAGACTTATGAAATTGCAATGTAATGACACCTCTTTAAACACACTTGTGTTCATAAAGGCATTGGCTGAGCTTGTTAAGTCCAGTTTCTGTTATAAAATCCTACACAGGCATTTTATTGCATAATATCATTATGATGCCTAGATGCTTCACTCAAAAGTCAAAAGGAATTAAAGCTCTGTAGCAGCACAACTATGCAGCCAATTAGAAGACATAAACTGTTCAGACAGAAATGTCTGTATGTTTAAGAATAAGAAAGATTTCACTTTTAACCAACCTTATAACACATCCTTGTATGTATCCTTTACTTGTTAATCTGATTTTATTTAGTTCTAAAAAGGGGCTTTGCATACTAATTCAGATTAATCAGGTCTGACTGCATGTAATTAAAAATTATTTATACAAAGGCAGACCCTAAATCAATTCTTAAAGAACATCTTCCTTCAACTACAAAAGATTAGACTTTATGCATCAGTTGCTCTGAAAGGAAAAACAGTTATTATTGAAGAGCATGCTAACATTTTATCATTAAAAAATGAAGCACGTTTGCCTAACAAAATTAAATGATCCAGACAATAAAGCACATTTGCAGAGATCAAGAATGATAAAACCAACAGTAGAGTAAAATCCAATGCAAAAAATATTAAAGCCCATTCCTGCAATGAGCTTCTGGCAAAGGACCTCTGCACAATAGAGGTCATAAACATTTCAGTGTTTGCACTGGATGTAACCCAGGGAACTAAATCTGAGCCTGCAGTGAGAAAAGTCTTAGTATTTTTTGTGCAATTCACATACAATGCAACCTGCACCTTAAGTTGGATGAAAATTAGGAAAACTGCCTTAATTACCTCACCTTTTTTTTTTTTAAATCCATTTTGAAATCATTTGAGCAGCCCTATTCACCCAGTTTACTGCAGTTGAATACCGCTTATCACAGCAAAAGATCAGAATTTCCAAAGATTCTTTGTAATTTTTTTATTTTTTGACAAAAAAGAACATTTGGAATTCTTACAAAAAAAAACCCTTTAAATTTTCAAATCTCTGTCAATCAAAGAACTTTGTTACAGGGACAATGAAATGACCCATAGAAGACACCCAGCTGTCCCCTTCACAACTAAGGTCACATCCTCAGTTATTCTATGTGAAAGGAGAAAAAGAAGGCTAAAATTCAACTTCGCACCCAGCAAATGGGCCACATTCTGCCCTTTGCGAGTCACATCTGTGTTATTTAGCGTCTCTCAGAAGAGCCTTCAGCCTGCCCTAGCATGCAAACAAGTATGCCCCTGCTCCCACCATCTCTGTCATACATACCAGGACAGGGCACATGGCAGCCCTGCCAGCCCCTGTTAAAACCACGGTGAGGTTATCATCACGGTGGCAGGGGAAGTCCTGCTTCAAGGCCCGAATATAAACCACTGTGGCCACTATTGCCCATGCAGGAGAACCTCAGGGAGTGATGAGCTTGCGGCAGCGCATCCTTGGCAAATGGAAGACCTCACTGGTGAAGGGAAGACCTCAGTCACCTCCAGCACCTAGCACTGACTTGCCGCACCTGGAACAGATGCTGCACCTTCAACTCAGGGGGCCAATAGCCCCAGAAATACAAGTAGGGAAGACTGGTGTTTACTAAAGCATCCTTCAAGGTGGACTAGAGAGTGTAGGCTTTTTCCTATAATAGGTATTTATAGATACTAAAACTCAAATGTTTTCACTAAAATTAGAACTCAATATATTGAATTCTGCTCATCAGAAGCCATCCAGTCTCCATTGCTGTGACCACCGAAAATCTTATTTACTTTGAGTTCAGCATTTTATGATGAACACTGTCTTGTCCATGTCACCGTCTGCTTGCAAATGACTGCTGCAAGCATTTGAATAACAAGGGATTTCAGAATACAAGGCAGTTACAGTTTCAAATATATTAAATATAGAGCTTAAATATATCTCAGGATACGTAAGGCATCCTCTGGGAAAGCTGTGCAATGCAACCATGCTTTCTATTTTTGGCAATAATTAAACTATACTGCAAAGAGTTATTAGACTAAATGACACTGTAAACCCCGAAAGCAAAAGAGCTAACATCCTGATATGCTGTTCTTAGTTCTGTCTCACACCTCATTCTTTTCAGCTCTAGTGCAAATGAAAATTAGAGTCAATGAAAACTAAAAAGGTATGTTTTTTAATGCATGGGCTAACATATTTAGCTAGATAAGAAAATAAATACTGTTTACCTTTTTCTGTTTAAGCATAAATCCTTCCTGCTGCACGAATTTGTAAAGTAAAATTGCTCAGTACTTATACATCTCTCATGCTTATTTTCTAAATCAACAGTGATAAAAACAGAATTTTGAAAGTAATAGAGTATATAATAGGAAATTCCCTTTGTCGCTTGCATTAGCACAGTGCAATGAAGTACAAAAATACAAAAAATAAAACTATGATTCTCTCAATAGTCACTTGGAAGATAAACTTATCATGGATTATATATCTCCTTTTAAATAATGCATCACACGCTTTTCTGAACCACTGCAGTTCCTTCTCAAGGTGTTGTAAAATCTGAGCAACCTGAAGCATATTTATACAGATTAAGTGGTTTCTAATACTCCAAAGAGCACTTAATCTGCATGAATGTGCTTCGTGTTGCTATGTGCCTCTAAAGCCTGAACAAGGAGCCTAAGTGATTCTGAAAGTCTGCAGCACATTTGTATTTTGATAAATCAAACGAAGGCAAAAATGGAAGAAATATGTTAATTGGCCCTGGCAAGCAAGACAAGCAACTGGCAATCAGATGCTTTCCAGCCTGAGCTTCTTATTCTCCAGCCATGTCCTTAAAACATCTCAAATTATACTAATAACGCAAGTTATTATGCTAATATGGACTCAAAAACTGAATAATGCTGGAAATGATGTATCCTTGATAAAATGTTCCATAATCACCATGACTAATGTTTATTAAAATGCTGCCCTAGAAACTGAAGCAAAGGCCAGCTGTTTTACCTTCAGGGTTCTGCTATGGCATTTTTCAAATATTATGTGTTTATCGCTTTTTCTATACGGATGATCTAAATGAGAGAACAGCAGTAAAACACTCAGCAAAAGAGCCTTCAGATTTCAGCACCTTCCTCCGGCAGAGCCAGGAGATGGTCATTCAATAGGTAGCCAACATACCTACAAGGTATCCTGAAAGTGAAATACACATGTAGGAAAACAGAATTCCAAATAAAAATAAGTTATCTTTATACCAGGTCTGCACTTTGTCCCATATCAAATAAAACAAGAGGAAGAAATTACACCAGCAGAATTAGCACATAACTGATTGCTCCTACTGACCACTGCAGGGGAACAGACTCAGCAGTGTGTTTTCTTGCAAAAGTCCTTCCTTTTCCAGTGTTTGACATGAGGACACAGAGATGTCATGTGATGTGCAGGAGGAAGACATTCTCCCACTCTCTTTGCTTGTGGAAAATTAAGAAACTTGGCAGTACATAGGTTTTAAAGGCACCATGGTATATATAAAAAATATTTCTCATGTAATTCACACTGTTATGGAGAAAACCTTTGAAACATTGTCAGAATATTGCAACATCTACTGTATATGTTTCATACAAAATACATACAAAGCATCAGTACCTTTTTTTATTGTTGTTTTACTCTATGCAAAGTAAGAGTGTGGGGGATCTTGTAGAACATGTAACAAATATTCAGTACAAACTACTGTTCCAGCAACTGGGTCCCAGAGCTGTATAAATATCTCCAGAAAGCAGTGCCCAAGGCTTTAAAAGTATGTGAAATGAAAAGGATACATCTGTCAGCTGGTGTGTAGCACAGGAGGCAAACTGCTGACTGAATTGGCAAGGGAGAGCGGAAGATGATAATGAAGACAACACTAAAGTCGCTAGAAGAGATGGAAGGTAACATTTGTTGGTCTTCAGTTCAGCATGGTTCATAGAGCTGGATCATTTGGAATAGTTCATCGGTTCCTAAGGCTAAGGTTCCTAAGGTTCCTAAAGGTACTGTCTTCACAGAGTAGTCATCCCAGATATCTTCTACTGATGCCTGTCCTGAGAGACAGAAACAGTTTTCCAAGCTAATAAACAATTCACAAAGTACTTGCCACAGAAGAGCAAGGAACATTTGGGGTTCATCAAGGGCTACTGCAATAGCTGTAGGGAGAAAAAAGTTGTGAAGAAAAAATGATGAATGGCTCAGAATTGCCATTTCTTTTTCTTGCTTATGGTTTTTGTAAGTTTATTTATTGTAATCCTAAAGTAACATTCTAAGCTGGCTCCAGCCTCAGGGGGGAAAGACAAGTCTGCCACAATATCTTTTAAAGGGAAAGCTACAAGTCAAGAAAACAGGCATATAAATGGATGGTTCAACCCAAATGGTTAGGCTACAATATGAAATTATTTTCACAAATACATTTGTGTGGTATGTGCACTAATTTCAAATGGTCAGACACCCTCATGTTGAACTGGTCCTTTGTGTGCACAGGGACAGGATGTTTTCTACCTTGTCAGCTTAAAATGTTGGAGGTAATAAAATCAGTGCAATGTGCAAAGCATGGCACATACCAAACTGCTCCTTCCCCACATTTGTCACTTTACTGAAGCCGTAAAACTTGGGCATGCAGGGGGGAGAATCAGTGGTGTTTGGGTTTTTTTAAATGCTTGGGTGGAAGCGTGGGGATGAAGCTGGGTGGGTTTATAGGTGGAGCAGAACAGACAGATCCTCCACCCTTTTCGGGTGCCCAGCAGTTGAATTCTAACATCCATTTCAGAGGCGCAAAAGAGTTTTCCCTGCCATTGTTAATGCCCTCTTACTGTTGTGGCTTGGTGGTTTCAATACACCTCAATACGCCCCAGAAAGGGAAGTCTGCAGGACAGCCAGTCCCCAGTAAAACCTTTGGCTTTTGAAAAAGCAAGCCTAGCAGGTCCAGTGCCATAACATTGTATTTGATTTGCATGCTGTAGGGTGGTTTCTTCTGCATTTTGCCACATACTGCTTCCAAAGG
Source organism: Dromas ardeola (assembly GCA_013398915.1). Lineage (NCBI taxonomy): Eukaryota > Metazoa > Chordata > Aves > Charadriiformes > Dromadidae > Dromas > Dromas ardeola. The sequence goes on from VYZM01022838.1 coordinate 70,204, forward strand.
AAATTAGACCATATGGCGCGCAATTTGCCTGTGTGTGCAATTTACCATCTTTGCCTCTAACAGGTGTGGGCATCCCAGCAGGAACGGACTGACAGGACTTTTGTCACTCAGTTGTTTGCCTGCTGTGAAAGGGCACCCTCCCTCACCACCAGTCTCCATCTCTCCATCCTCCAACCAACTGAAGTGCTAAGTGCAGCACGTCGCCTGATGCTTGTCCATCTCTGCTATGCCACTGCTAGCTTACTTTTTTCAAATGATGTTTTCAGGCAGCTATTTTCATCTTCCCCAGTCTCATTGTCATTCCTGGGTTCAAAATGTACCACACTACTGCAATACAGCTGCTGCAGGACTGTCGCTTCAGCTTCTCTATCGCCTCCCACCTCCCTGAGCTCTGGGTCTGCCACCCTGCCCTTCAGGGGTGCAAACATGGTGATTCTCCTTCCAGCTGGCTGTCGGGGCCAAGGGGTGCTGCTAGGTCCTGCCACAGTTTTGACCTTTCTTTTTGGGAGCTTGAGATCAGCAGTGGATACAGGGACCAGAAGGTCCTTTTATAGCAACAAGGGATTTCATTGTCACTGCTCTTTGTGTGCGTCTCTCTTGCCACTGGAAGGAAATCATAGCACAAAAGATGTTCAAAACAACAAGACCGATAACCTTTTTCAAGTTCACCAGTATTTTTACATCAGTCTTCTGTAGATACAAATTTCCACAAATTCCCCCTTTCTTCTCCCTCTACCTTGTCTTTCTGTCTGAAGCTCTTGCCAAGCTAATGAATCCAATATAAGCAGGCAAAGCAACACAGTAATCCAACCAAGACAAAGTAGTCATAAATTATTACAGGCAGCTCCAAATCCAATCTGCTGTTGTCTTGGTGACCGACTGGGAAGTACCAATAATTTTTTTTTCTTCTCAGGCTGCAAGATGTCATCCACATTTGTCTGTCTTCCCTCTCCCTCCTTCCCCCCCCTTCTTTTTCCAGTCCTGGATGTTACCCCCTCTCTCGTTTTCTGACGAGATAGCTTTGGAGTTAAGCAATCCTTGAACTTTCAGTACTATCTGCTGCTGTATCTTTTTCTTCACCATTTTATTATTTTTTAACAAAAGCTCAGAGGCACTGGACCCTTAGTCCTGTGGAAAGTCCCTTTCTCCCTGAAGTTCTTGCATTTCCTTTTTATAGGCTGTCGTGCAGCCTGTGTGACGTGTTAACTCAGTCCAGGAGCCAGTGTGCCACTTTGTCACCCTGCTGTTTTGTGTTCCTTTGACTCCTTTCTGTCAAGCACGCTGACATTTCTACAGCTGATCTCTGACTCAGAGAAAGCAAATAATGGAGCTCACCTCATCCCAGAAAATAACCTGGACACAAGGTAGCAAACGGGCTCAGGACACCATTTCCCCTTGGCACTGCCTTTTTGCTGTCTTTTTTATTGCCATACATGCTCTGCATAGAAGAAAACTTCTAATTTTATTCTTTTTTTTTAAATCCAAAGTTAATATTTTTGTGAGTTTCATCCTCTGCTCTCTAAGTATTTTTTTTTTTTAATGTCTTCATGTTGCCTGGAGAACACATAGGGGTGAGGCAGTTTATAGCTTCTTCAGTTATACAAGCAATGATGGACACTAATATACCATATATTTATTTAAACTAAGTAAATATTCTGTCCTCCATCAAAAGGAAGTATAGAAATTTGCCTAGACAAAGCATATACCAAGTATGGAAAACTGGAAATACAGAATGTGTGCATATTTGATGCCACAATATGGAGTTTACAAAAGCAAAAAGAGATATGTAATTCCTATCAACTTACCTAGTTGCCTTTGCTTCCTTCAAAAATTTCCTCTTTAAAACTTGAAAGCACCATGCAGGAGTACAAGCACACACTACATTTTGGAATTAGCTGGAGCTGTGGTGTTATACGCCTGTAAGGTAACATGTCGAATATTTGACACTAAGAAGGCACAACGCAGGGCTATTCTTTATAAAAGCAGGTGGGGGGGCAGGTGTTTGGTTCAAAATGTGTCATTGTAATAGGATCATAGTACCATGTGTTAGAACTAAAAAAGAAAAAAAATACTCTAGTGTTCCTATTACTAACTACAGATTATAACACAGGTGGGTTATTTTCACACACATTTATGTAGGTGACTCTTATCAGGTTTCTTTTTCATTTCCTAAACAGGAACATGGTATTAAATTTCTTGAATTGGATTTTTGAGTTGGGATTTTTAATTTCCAGTTCCCATAAATAGTTGCACTATTAAAGATATCACCATGATTACTCACCTTAAACAAAGAGAAATTGTGAAGATGGCTGGGCTTCAATTCAGCAGAGTAAATATTTGTAATGCAGCTACATGTGGAATAAATTCTTCTTTAGAATGCTTCTGAAATATGTGCTTGCCTGAACACATATCAAATTTACATCTGAGACCAGAGAAAGACCCAAGAAAATGATGCCAGTCATATTCTTGGCACCCATCAACAGGGTAATGCTGTCAAATATGGTATAAATTTCCTCTTAACACATTGTACATTCTGCTTATCTTGCCTCACCCGCAGCCACGCAAAGAGGAGGAGGTAGAGGCTGGTGGCAGCTTGGTGACCAGACAGGACCAACAGGTGGCCCTTAAACACCCAACAACATTGAGTGTGTCAGAGACCACATCCAAACAGCCCAAAACAAAAGAGTAATCTCCACCAGAAAGAAACATGCAGGAGAGGACTCCTTCAGCTGATATAATAACCCAAGGAGTCACAGAACGGCAGGAATAATCCCGTGTCCTTGGTGACCGTAGCATAAAACGCATCTGTGAGCAGAGGATACCAAAAGAGGCTGGCAAAAAACAAAGAGCAGCATCCAAAAAAAAAGGAAAGATGGAAAGAGATAGGTGGAGAATCAAGAAGACATTTGCTGTCGCGATGGAAACAACTACTGGCAGCCTCTGGCAATAGCTGTTCCCTCAGCAGCAGCGGGGTTTAGGACGGTTTGGGGAGTCTCCTCCTACCTTCCTACTGCTAATTTTTCCCCACCACAACCTCACTTCTCCTGGCACTGTCTCTTCTTGCGATAGAGGAATTTCTCCCCCTTGAAAAATAAACCAGCATACGTGAAAGTGAAAAGAAGGGCTGTTGTGGAAGCAAATAGATGAAGGGGTGAGGACTGCTCAAGATGGTACTGTTATAGAAAGTGAACTTGGTCCTTCTATCCTATGTGCCTTTACAGTAACAGCCCCCTCCGATACTGCTGCGCTCTGCTCTAATCCCATGCAAAGCCAAAATAGGTGGATGCAATGAAATGCCTCACCCCTTCGGCCCGCCCGGGCACCCCGCTCCCTCAGATGAGGGCAGGCTGGGCTCCTCGGAGAGACCGGCACCCACTGCTCGGGCATCTGAGAGCGGCTCTGCTGCTTGCTTCCCCTCGGTCAGAAATCTGATTTGAAAGGACAAGGTGGAAAGGTCGGTGGAGGAGTCTGACGTTCCCCCCTGCACAGCGGCACTGCTTCAGAAGGGGAGATGAAAGGCGGCCTCGCCTTCCTACCCCCTTCCCCAAGGCCACCTAACCAAGGGTTTGTCTGTTAACATACTCTCTGGGAAAGCGGGATGCTTAAAAACACATTTTAAAGATAAAATGGCCTCAATCACATTTTGGGAAGTGCCCTGTCTGGCTGATACAATTGGTGTGCAGCGAGAGCACCTCCGCACCCAGCAGCTTTCCCTGGTTTTGGGATTGCAGGGTGGGCCAGATGCCATAACTGTATGCTAACGTAAGCAGACGCAGAAAGCTGAAAGGTAAGCAGAGATTTTTTCAGAGAACCATCATGATGTGAAAGACCACAGAAGCCACAAAGCCCACTACTACCATTCAGCACACATCACAACTAGAGGTGGGCTGCGTTACCCACTGGCTGGTTGGCATCGCACAAAGTCAATCAAAGTCCCATTTTAAGCATCGTCACTTGTATCTGGCCTCCAGTTCTCAGTTATATCTGTACATGGCTTTAAATTCCTTAGAAAATCCAAGCTTAATGCAGTCTTTCTGAGAGGTACTCAGACAAACTCTGTGGATGTCTGCCCTGTATCACAAGAGCTGCCTTGGGCCCTCCCCTGGTTCATGTCTGGGTGCTATAGGACAGGCTGTCTGCAGGTCACATTTCCAGATAGTCCTTCAGGGCAGGCATATCTGGTAATGTAGAAGGGCAATGCCGTCAAACACATAAATTTTGTCCACGACTTTAACAGTGAAAGATTTTCTCCTTGTATTAAGTACTCTTGCTATGCAGTGATTAGTTCAGATATGTGCACACATACATATTTATGTGCATGTATGCAAATATATATATTTATACATATTTTATATTATATTAGTTTCTTATGTATAATCTCTTTTCTAAACAGATGGTTGCACAAAAAAAACACAGCAAGTTTTGTTGGATAAGTACTAGACGTGTCAGTGGACACAAAACATCTTTTATTACACGGAGTATTCATCTCATGTTACTGTAGGTTTGAAACACAAAAGAGAGCTCGCATCTACCTGTTTGAACACATCCTAACTGGGAATGATTTACTACTACTTAGGCAAAGGATCACTCGTTCTTTGTTGTGTCCCCACCTTATTTGCAAGTTAATGCACGAGACAGACCTTAGGCAGCCTTAATTTAGTTTGCTCTCTCAGCTCTCCAGTCCCTCATCTGTACACTGCCATTCAGCACAGCAGGGGTGTCAGGTTCCCAGACCAGAACAACTTCAGTCCCTCTAATTATTGAGTGAACTTTGTCTATGGCTTTCACTGAGGTAATGGAGCCCACAGGGAGCAATGATCAGGTCTGAAGTATAATGAAGGTCACTCTCATCAAGATATTTATTTCTTTAAATTAATAAGAAGGCAGAAAAACACCTATCCTGAGCTGTAAAAACACTTTGGTTTTGTGCAAGCTACAACCAGCAGAAAAAACTGTATCACTTGAAGAAACAATAAGAACTTCTGAAATGGAAAATGAAGAAAAATACATTGTCTGCACTGCACGTTACTCATTAGACTCTCCAAAGTCTCATTTTACCACTAGTATATCCCTGCTGAGGTGATTGGCATGCAGCTTGCGGTGTGGGATAGCTGCTTAGAGTTTCCCAGGGCTTTCCCAGGTACAAGCACAGATAAGCAGCCAGAGAAGTTAGAAAGACAAACACAGGATAAAGAGAAAATCTTTGTGAATCACGCTCACTCTAGCTTAGTCAGGTGGGGTAGCTAAATCAGCTACATAAAACGTGGCTGCATTTTCTGTCTAGACAAAGTTAAGCTAGCTGAAAAGGTAAATTCTTTCTTCTTTTAAAGAAGGGATGTGTTTCTGGAAGACACTGCTGAGATAACCCTGGGGGATGAAGTCTCCCTTTTACCGAGAGCACAGAGAGCACACACGGAGTAAGCGGCATTACTGAAACTCTGGTGCTATGGGGGTCCTCTACAGTCATAAACTCAAAGCTATGGACTGTTAATCACAAAATCTAACAGGAATATGGGGATAGGGAATGAGATTGTCTTTTAAACACTGGGCGAGAAATCGTGGAGAATGTTATCTTTCAAATAGTTAAACTCAAGAAGCAGGGCCGTGGGTGGTGGTCTTAAGGATAGGTTCAACTTTGACCTTCAAAAAACAGCAGAACACAGTGACAGTGCTGCAAGTCCAAGCACTCTTTGTGAGGCTATTGCAACTGATACCAAGGTGACTTTTGTTTTTAAGTCAATATGCTTTAGCAGACTCCTCCAATGCAGACAAACAAACAAACAAACAAACAATCCAATCAACCAACCAACCAGCCATTAATAATCTCTGCAAGTAAAGTGTCATTCCAAGAAAATCAAAACGGTCTTGTGAATGAAGTTTTCTTTTACAATATTAAAGACAGAACTGTCTGGTATGAATGGGGAACACGGCCATAAAGCTGATCCTGTTTTCTTTTGTTTTGGTTCTTCAGGGCTGTATATAATTATTGTCTTCTCTTACCCAGAATAAATGAGGACAAGAAAGCTCTTTGTATTTTCTAAATAATTGTAAAATAGACAAGGAAAACCTGGCACATCATTTCTCTCAACTCTTAGAGGCTGCTAAATAAAGTACATCTTCCACACTGAAGGGTTCACAGTAGCACTGAAGAATCTTTGAAGGACCCAGCTTTCTTCCAGAGCAGGTATCTCACGGTATGTTTCCATGCCGGCAACTTTGTTTTGAACAGGTATTTGACCATGCTGATCTCTAACTTTTACTCTTGTATTCCAATATCAATCTACCAAACCTTACAATGGCTTTTAAGTTCCACCTTTTTCTTTTTTTTTTCTGTTACAAGGGGGTTTGAAGCTGTTTGGTTTTGGTTTTGGTTTTTTGGTTTGGTTGTTTTTTTTTTAATTTTTTTACTTGAAGCTACCTGCCTGCTTGATTCCTAACCACAATTGTGTTGACACAACTTCTGGACAAGCTAACCTTCATGTCTGGATGATTTCATAGCTGTATCCTATTTATCCAGACATCCCACGGCTGTGCCATGCAAGCTGGGAATGTTTTCCTCCGATGTGTCTCCTAGCCCCTTCCTCACATAGAGAATCTTCTGCTCAACACAAGTGTGTCCGAGATTTTCTTCAAAAAAAGCACACTTTCAAATTACTTTTTCTGCCTGGGATTTTGAGATAATTCTTGTCCTCTGTTGCTTAGAAAGTTCTGAAGATTTCTTGTTTTACAGCTATAAATATAGGTGGCTTTTTTTGCTTTTTTTTATGAAGCTCAGCTATTTTGTTTCCTTCTGGTGTCTCCGTTAACTCTTTAGGATTTTCCTTTGTAGCCTTTTTGAAATGTGACAAGCATTGTTCTGTCTTTGCAGTTCAGAACGTAAAGTAAAATTTCAGTACTCTATTTTGCCACATACCTGTCACTCATAATATGTAATGTAGCTGAGATGAAAATAAACACAACTTTCTTGAAAAACTCCGAACACCCTTCAGTCCTACTGAAGCCTGACTTCCTCATCCTGACTAGTCTTGCTCATGCAGTCTTTTGCTCCTTTGCAAAGCACACAGCGAATGCCACCGCTGGTGCCTGGCAAAATTTTCCCACAGTGTGCTGACTGACATCTGCTTCACTTGAAGTAAACGGGTCTAAAACTGTCCCTTTGCATCTATCTAGCAAAATCCTGTTTATAATGTCCTTTTTGCTTAAACTTCAATTACTGCTTCCTGAAGTCCCTATTATATGTAAAGAAGGGAGTACTTTGCTGAGGTTTGTGAAATGGACAACTGAATTATTATTTCTGCATGTCAAAAATATTGTTCAGTAACCACGTCAAAGTAAAGAAAAACATCTTTAAATGAATTTAAAAACCAAACTATTCTATTGGTATCAGTGTTGAAACACTGACGGGATTTTTTTACAATTTCATGCAGCTCTTGTTTAACTGCATTTTAAGGTGCATAACTAAATCTTCAGATGATTTAAATGGACCTTTCTGTTAGTTTTAAAGAGGCTTTGCCACACTGTACTAACTGAAGTTCTGGTAATTTAAATATATAGCATTAAAAAGGAAATACATGTCTTTTATGTTCTTTTCTGTGCTATCAACGCTTTCTATTAAATAGCTCCACAGTCTTCTTTCTACTACAAAAGATGCACACATCAAAACCTAGCAACTCAGTGAAGAGTTTTATTGGCCACAATATCTTTACAGATTTGGACAAAAAAAGAACTTATTGATATAATATAATTCTACACTGGAAAAATTCGGGCTTGCAGCTATCTAGTTTTTCAGGAGCAATGATGGGAGCTTTAGGGTCAAGATAACATAAGCAACTGTTGTCCTTTGACCAAGCTTTGAACTTATGCCCCCTCTATGTTCTTCCACATTGACTACTATCAGTGGAAGAAGATAAAAGAAGATCTTTTCAGGTAAAAATTAACGTTTGTAAAGAGTATCATTGGAGTTGAATACTTAGTAAAACTTCTGACCTTCAGTCCTGCTGAATTCAAAACACAAAGGTGGCTTTGAAATGCTGCAAATTGGGCCCAGCTGACATTTAAACATCCATTCTGAATGTGTCCACACCCAAATATCGATGCATCAGAAGTGAGACTATTGATTTTTTTCGACAACGTGTTTCAGCCATCTGCTTTCCTTCGCCTAGTTTTACTTCTGTCAGTTCTTACAATGAATAGACTTTAGTTGGGGGTTCACGTACAATGAAACCTCTCATTTAAAATAATAAATGTACCACGTAACTGTGTTTGTCTGAAACCAGTGCCCAGACCCTGTTACCACTGTATTACCAGCCCCTTGCTAACAGGAATGTTGACTGTGAAACCATTGCACGGAGGACCCTTTCCCTGAAAGACAGCTAGGCTCCAACCCATAAATTGCTGAGATCCTGGGATTCCTGCTTTCGTGCTTTCAGGCTCCTTGGAGTAATATCAATGCACGGCTTAGCCTGGGCTTTTGTCCACAGAATCCCCTGAGCCATCGTCTTGGAGAAACTGCTCTTTCTCGCCCCTACGCCAAAACAAGCAGGATACCTTAAAGCACCTTGCTCACACTCACCTGCTGTCAAATGGGAAAGGAGAACTCTCCTGGGCAGATAAATCTACCAGTTTGATCAAAATGTCCTTCTTGCCCTCACTTACGTGATTGATCGCTCCCCTGTCTCTTAGGTCTTGGTCCTTCTACTCCTCGTGATGGAGGGTTTCAATGCCAAGGACAGAGGCTGGCAAAAAACAAGCTGAGGATTCGGCTTGAATGATCTGTGAATTAGGCTACAGCTCAGGCCCAAGTCAAAAACAAATTTGCAGACATAGCTATATTTTTCTCTGATTCCCTCCTAGTGCGTAATTCTTTCTACAATTTCTAAACATTTTGGGTGGATCTTTGGAAAAGAAAGCTGAAAAGCAGGAGGGCAATAAGATAGGGACCTTATGTTGTAGGTCTGAAGAAGACAACAAAAGCAGGGATGTAGTGGAGGAGGGGCTGTGCACCATACTGCAGGTACTATTATTATTCTGCCAGTACCAGCAGGTGGGGAGCTGCGAGGGAACATTTATTTGGCCAGACGTTTCTGAAACGTGTTTTGTTTATTAGTGCTAAATTAACCCTTTAATTTTTGTTTGGGCTTGCGGCTTTTTTTTTTTTTTTTTTTGAGGGAGGAGTTATAATTTTCTCTGGCTTCTTTAGATCTGAATGCTGGCAACCTGGCTGGCCATATGGCACTCGAGAATGGTTCTGCTTGGCTCCCATTGTGTCCTACCACTTTGCATTCAGATATATCCAGGTGCTCTGCAAAGATGGAGGCAGATCATTGTCCCCATTTTATGAATGAGGAAACTGAGACAAAGTTCACAGGGTTTGTTTGGTCCTTCTTGGGACGAAGATCCAAGAATAGAGCAGCCGACTCCTTGGCACGCTCCTCCTTGCTGGAACAGCTATTGCCTGGGATGGCACGATGAATGGCACAGGTGTGGGAGAGCCAAAGGTAGACACAAGCTGTTCGATTTCGATGATTATCAGGTTTTAAGTGCATCCTCCGCTTTGCATTTGAAAAACTGATTGTGCTATTACGTTTCTCCTTACTTCCAGATGCAGCCAGATGCATTTCTGCTCACACCAGAGAGCAAAGGGCACAGTCTCCACAAATCCTAAATGTGGGTATTTGTCACGTAAGGGATAAATACACTGACTGATTTTTAAAAAAAAAACAACAAACCAAAACAAAAAAACCCCACAACTCCTTCAATTAAAACAGGTACAAAAAAGTGGACAGAAACTTTCAGCGAAATGAAATTAGGTAGAAAAACAGCTGAAAGAAAAAAATTAAGCTTACTTTTAAATCTTTGAGACCCAGGATGTAAAAAGCCGTTTGAAGTTAATGGAGACCCTGATGAGAAGGCTTCACTCCCCAATCTCCAGCTCCATTTGTAATGTATTGTACTAAGCCACTTCATCTGAAAAATGATTCAGAGAATAAACACGTCCATAGCTTTTGCTGTTATGGCCCAGTATATTTAGTCAAAGAAATTGGGTCAGTGTAGTTTTTATTTTCTTTCCATTCTACTAACTCAACAGGATACTGGCCAAGTTCCAAGCATGCTGTGTCCCATTCCTGATTTCATAGATACTGAAAAAAATAACACCAATGAAAAAATGGACTGTGGATGGCTCAGCTGACACAGCCACAGGCAGGAAATGGCTGGTCGTTGCAGCATATTATCCACAAAGCTAGCCAGACTGTAAGTTTTGTTATTTTACATTTCACACTGCCAACCATGTCTATTGGTTGTTGCAATCAGAGCTGCTGCTGCTGCTGCTGCTGCAGGGTAAAAAGCAAGAAATAAAAATAACAAAGATGGAACAGCGGAAAGCAATGGCTGGTGCTGTGAATATACACAGTGGAACAGTGTAGGTATAACCTGTTACTAGCTTGATCGATTAATTGGTCTCTGATACTTATTTCATCGTACTTTGTGAGAGGAATAGGTTATGTTCATTAAAACTGGTCAGTTGGCAGTGTAATTGCTTTGTGAGATAAAATAGCTTGTGAAAGGGACACTGCGGTGTCTTTTTGGTGTACAGGGGGAGGAGTGAAGGGGCTATAGTTATAAGTATATGTACATACATGCGTGTGTACATATATATATGTGTGTATGCATGCACATCGCGTATGTATGTTCATACACATAGCACTAAAAGCTCCAGAAATCTAAAAGCATTTTCCAAGCACTTTTGGGAACTGTCTTCTGTCCTTAGTCGTCTTGATATGATTATATACCCAAGCAGTCTCACTGTAGAGGAGGAAGCTTTGTACACCTACTCTTGGCATAATGATAATATACCTAGAAGGTGTTGGGGGGAAAAAAAAAGAGAACTAATTACCTTCACCATATCACTCCTGAATAAAAACAAATGTACCTTGTCATTTCTAATCCCCTGGAACAAATTACCTATGAAGGGAATAGCTTTTAAAAAACTTTCCTTGTTCCTCAACTGTTGGGATTTTTTTTTTTTTTATTTTGGTTTTGGGTTTTTTTGTCAGCCTGGACAAAGAGGATGGAGAAGTTTAATCTTAAGAGAGAGAGTGAGAGTGTGTATGAGTGTTTTTGTATACGTATGCATGTATGTGGGAGGGTATAAACAATGGGAGGAGTTTAAACAGCTTGGAAATTTAATTGAGAAAGATTCAGAGATCAGATGCCGCACACAGCCCCATAGACTCAGGTGTTCATACTGCCACAGCAGCCTACAATACTCCCATTTAACGCAGGAAGGGAGCACCCAGTAGGGCTGGGACAATAATGGTACTCAGTTTATGCATAGTGCTAAACACCAAGACACAAGCTGTAACTTTCTGTACAAGCACGATGTCTCCGGCTACTGCCTGCAGAATTAGTTGGATGACTAATCTGCTATCGGTAAATGTGGAGCAACCTCATCTTTCACCGAAGCAGCAAACAATCCAGGGATTTTCCTAGCACTCCTATCAAAAGGAAAGCTAACACCATTATTCTAGTAAATCTGAGGCACTGAGAAATCCCTAAGTAAATCACTGACACGGCTGGGAATAAAAGCTGGACTCCCCAATTCCCAGGCTCGTACTATAAAACTCATCTCCTTTTAGTCAGTGTGGAAAGAAAGCAGAATTCCCATGGGGGAGCAGGGAATGCCACAATTATTCCATATAATCCCGCAATTATAAACCACTGGTTTTACGAAGGGTGTAAAATAAATCCTATTGTAATACACACAATCTGTGAAAACCAAGCCATGATGAAATAAGGAAACCAAAACAAGATGGTCCATTGTCAACGACCTAAGGTTGTTAACCCTCTATTCACACTTATCAGACCACTGTCAGAGAGCAATCACTTCTCAAAAGCTTGTCACAGACCATCTCACAATCATTAACAGAGATACACATCCAGTCCCCCACAAGAGAAGGCACTATTTAATCAGAGGTAAAAATGAGTAAAAAGTAATTGCGGGCTATAACCTGTGAATTCTGCCAGGTAATACAGAAAACCGTTCCGGGATTAATATCCCTGTTTACTCTTTCCTCCGGGAATACATGAATATTCTGTGTGACTAAAAAGATCAGGACGTGTCCCCAGAATGTACTGTCTGATGTCAGGATGTTTTTGGCAGAATTTGGAATACAACCCTAACCCCCCCACCAAGTCCCGGAGCTCCCTCATCAGTGAAGAATTGCAATCAGGGGCTTGTAGCAGTAATCAAACAGAAGTGATTGTCATGAGGACAGGGCACATGGAAAAGTAAGAGAAAATTGGATAAGACTTAGGACAAGTAAGAGATAAAGAGGTGTTGTTGAATAAAACCGGTAGCAAGAATTCCTGACCTATTTGTGACAATTTGATTAAGAAGGTGAGAAGCAACTAGCAAAGCAGGGAGATGATAGCTAACAACTGATTATGGGAGGCTAAGTGTTGGCACCGTGTGACTCTGCAGTGGAGTGCCCTCCGTGGAACTTCGCTCTATTTTAGAGAGCAGCAGTTTTTTTCTAGATTTTTTTTTTTTTAACTCTTCTTCCTGTTGGACCTGTCAAAAGAGTGATTCTACTACCCATCCTTATAAAAGCACTGACATTTGGAAGCAAACCCAGGCACTGAAAGAGACAGGCTCGGTGCTTTTAGCTCAGCACCTTCAGCATAAAGGTCAGAGCCCGCAGCATCACCCAAGTAGAGAAGGTGATAGGCAAGGTCTGGGCGACTCAGTCACCGAGCTCAGAGCTTGCGTGCAGCTGAACTGTCATTCACCCCTTATCAGTGTTTGCTCCAGAAGTCCAATGTTGAGGTCAATTAAAGGGCAGCATGGGAAGTTAGCACTCACCGACTCAAGGGCTGCACAATGGCTAACTTTGGAATTAATCGAGGTCTGAGGTTTTTCTGACTTACCAGTCATTTTAGCCTGACGCAGACAGTAACTCTTAGAAAAGACAAGAAGTAGCTGGTAAGCCTGCCTACGCTAGATCGTTTACAAGGAATTTCACTTGGGTTCTGCATCAGCACCATAAAAGAGCTTTCCCCACTCACTTGTATAGAAACCAAGCGTTGTGCGACTGTATCCAGGAAAAACAAAGCTGCTTGAGTCCAGAAGTCACGAGTAAAAATTCAAGTTGCAAATTAACTGGGTGCCTAATATTACATGCTGAAATCAGTTATCTGTAAAGGCATCAGGACAGTCCTTCAGAAGTGTGACCTGAATTTTATTTCTTAGCTTCAATATGCCGTAAACCACTTCCCTTCCAAATGGAGTACATACTTAAATAATCACACTTAATTCTGTATTTTCACAAAATCAAAAAACAGGAATCACTAAGGTTCAACATGCTCAAAAGAAGTGACTCTTCACAGTCTGTCAATTACAGCTATAACAAGGAACTTCCAAAAATAGTTAGTCAGAGGTGACTGTATTTCTGTGGTGAGCAAAGTGATTTCTGGTATAGCTTTTGCTTTTTGCAGAACAGTGAAATATTCACTGACAAAACAGATTTCCCCTCCTTTTTGGGTTTGGTGGGTTTTTGTACAAACACATTTCTTGCAAAATGTTCCTGGGTCACAAAAATTTCAGCAACATAGTCACAATTTGTTTTCAGTTGTCGGTAGGTAGGTAGAAACTACAGGACAGCTTTTTGGTGTGTTTTTGAATTACAGAATAGGTTGCAGGGAAGCAGACACATGATTTAACATATGTTAGATCCTGCAGACAGATTTGAGCTTATCAGTAAGCATGTGGCTAGTCTAATTTAGAGGAATTATAAAATTAGGCAGGACTATTTGCAGGATTAGGTAAGAGATTCATTTTTAGACTCACAGCATTTGAAGAATCTGATTGGTTCTTTATTTTTGAAGGATAATTCCCTTTGTTTTGTTGCATTAACCAGTTTACACCAACCAGTTCCCGAGTGTCAAAGGTAAGTGTCCACTCAGGACAACAGCTTGGGCTCCTTAATTCCTCCGGGTAATGTCATAGCACTGCCAGTAGTGAGCCACGGGCATCTGTTTTCAGCAGGACCCATGTTTTACACTCTGTGGCCCCTGAAACACCTGGTCAGACACCTCACCTTGGCAGCACTGCCTCAGAGAAAAAAACTCTCTTATGCTGCTGTGGGAAGCAGGAGTAGTTTCTGCATTAAGCCATTGACCCTTAATAGATGTCGAAACAAATAGGTGGGTTTTGCTTATCCCATGTAGCACCTTTGCTGCCTTGGTATTTTCTCTGAGAAACTTCCACTGATTTCAAAGGGATTGGTATTTTATTCTATATATTTAAAATTATGCATTGCATACTCACTGAGTTTAGCTAAGAAGAGCAGGAACGGGTGACGCAGCATAAACTGCCAATACTACACAGTTAACCTTAGCTTAACCTTGGATGATATTCTATCTCAGAGAATTTTACAGGCTGAGAATGCCAAATAAGGTATGCTTTTAATAAAAAATGTTATTAAGTTTTTTCTCCTTTTTGTCCACAGAATATACATTGAGACCAGACTCAGAACTCTTTAGTTTGACCTTTTACAAACCTATACCACAACAGAATATAAAGGTTTTATCACATGGCAGCATGTGGAATTGGGACTTAATACGTAGCAAGACTTTCATTTATGAAATAGAGTTAAACCATGAGGAAAGCCAATGTCACTCCAGTCTTCAAAAAGGGCAAGAAGGAGGACCCGGGGAACTACAGGCTGGTCAGCCTCACCTCCATCCCTGGAAAGATGATGGAACAGCTTGTTCTGGGCATCATCTCAAGGCATGTGGAGGAAAAGAAGGCTATCAGAAGTACTCAGCATGGATTCACCAAGGGGAAATCATGCCTGACTAATCTGATAGCCTTCTATGATGGCGTGACTGGATGGATAGATGAGGGGAGAGCGGTAGATGTGGTCTACCTTGACTTCAGCAAGGCGTTCGACACGGTCTCCCACAGCATCCTCATAGGGAAGCTTAGGAAGAGTGGGTTAGACGAATGGACAGTAAGGTGGATAGAAAACTGGCTGCAAGACAGAGCTCAGAGGGTCGTGGTTAGGGGCACAGAGTCCAGTTGGAGATCAGTGACGAGTGGTGTTCCCCAGGGGTCAGTACTGGGCCCAGTCCTCTTCAATATATTCATCAACGACTTGGATGAGGGGATAGAGAGCACCCTCAGCAAGTTTGCTGATGACACAAAGCTGGGGGGGGTGGCTGACACACCAGAAGGCTGTGCCGCCATACAGAGAGACCTGGACAGGCTGGAGAGTTGGGCGGAGAGAAACCTTATGAAATTCAATAAGGGCAAGTGTAGGGTGCTGCACCTGGGGAGGAATAACCCCCTGCACCAGTACAGGTTGGGGGCTGACCTGCTGGAGAGCAGCTCGGTGGAAAGAGACCTGGGAGTCCTGGTGGACAACAGGATGACCATGAGCCAGCAATGTGCCCTTGTGGCCAAGAAGGCCAATGGCATCCTGGGGTGCATCAAGAAGAGTGTGGCCAGCAGGTCGAGGGAGGTCATCCTCCCCCTCTACTCTGCCTTGGTGAGGCCACACCTGGAGTACTGTGTCCAGTTCTGGGCTCCCCAGCTCAAGAAGGACAGGGAACTGCTGGAGAGGGTGCAGCATAGGGCTACCAAGATGATTAGGGGACTGGAACACCTCTCTTATGAGGAAAGACTGAGGGAATTGGGTCTGTTTAGTCTGGAAAAGAGACGGCTGAGGGGTGACCTTATTAATGCTTACAGATACTTAAAGGGTGGGTGTCAGGAGGATGGGGCCAGGCTCTTTTCAATGGTGCCCAGCAACAGGACAAGAGGTAATGGGCACAAACTTGAGTGTAGGAAGTTCCATCTCAACATGAGGAGGAACTTCTTTACTTTGAGGGTGGCAGAGCACTGGAACAGGCTGCCCAGAGAGGTTGTTGAGTCTCCATCTCTGGAGACATTCAAAACCTGCCTGGACGCGTTCCTGTGCAACCTGGTCTAGGTGACCCTGCTCTGGCAGGGGGGTTGGACTAGATGATCTCCAGAGGTCCCTTCCAACCCTATGATTCTATGATTCCATGATTCTATGAAAAAGCACACATAATGTAGTATTTTTGCCAGCAAGATATTTTATCCCTTTCTTTTGAAGCTCAGAATACAAAAGTGACAAGGTGAAAGGGCAACTGATAGACATCTTTACCACAGAATTCTTCAATGATGCTTTATCTTAGGTGGTTTCTTCTAAAAAAGAAGTCCAGAAAAATACTATGCAGATTATAAACCTTACTCTGGACTACAGCAAACTGACTGCTACGTTAAATGCAAGTGTTAACAGGTGTCATTTGCTATACTTTGCATGAAAAGTCGGTGCCTTTCCAATTTTTTTCCAGTTTAAGTTCCTTCTTCCTTAGAGGCACCAGGAATGAGTTGTTGCTGGTGGACAGGAAGAAAAGATTTTGTTGCTGAGCTCAAGTTTCATTTCACACTGCTACAAGAATTGCCCACTCTTTCTGAATCATAAAAAATGACAATCCCAATAACCTAGCATGAATTTTCTTTATGAATAGAGTTTAATCCTCTATTAAAGGAATTAAAGGTCCATAACTTCTTTTACTCATCAAACCTTTTTTCATCAATTACCGCTTCATGGAACAAACATTGTCTGCGCTTTTACTCCAACTTACATTTCAAAATTGCTTCAGGAAAGTTAAAAATGTCACGAGTTAATCTATAATAAACCCACAGCTTTGTATCTGACAAGGCATGATAACTCATTGCTGTAAATGAAACTCCAACTAGCATGCTCAAAAAAACATGCCTGCTAAAAGAACATTAAATTTTCACCACATGCTTACACTGGTTCCATATCATGGCATATTTTTTCTTCTGCTTCCAAATGTCTAAATTCTCCAAACTTCCCTCACTTTTTTCTGCATGGTGTTTTCTCCCAGTTTCTCAAACAAGCTCTCCTTCCCCATAACACTTGCACTAGCACAAAGAAAGGAGCAGCGCAGGCAGGGGAAAAAATGGTCAAGAATATTCCCCCAATGGAAGTACCTGTCTAACCCAGACTGAGTGATTAACTGATAAAGAAAATACTTGTAAAATATCCAGACACATGTTTTTCGGGTTTTTCAAAATGTCAGAAGTAGATCCTGGGTCTTCAGAATTAAGTAAAAGTGCATTAAAATACAGTTATTCCATTTAACACAAGTAGTTCTAATATGTTTTTCCTAGTAAAGTCTAATAATTTTGGCATGAAGAGCTTGATCTAAATATAGCTTTTGCAATTCAATAATGTTCATGTTTAGAAATTAAGTTTCCCACTGGGCTTGCTAGACTGCTGAAATACAAGCTTAAAGTAAATGCAGCCTGTGTGCCAGTTTTAGCTTGATTTTCTCCCTAGACTAGCACTGGCAAACCCTACAGCAAAGCCAATCTTTTGGGTTTTTTTCCCCCGATCAGGACTGGGACTGGCAAGCCAAAAGGGTGTATAGCATAATACCATGGAAAGGGTCAAGGATAATGAAACCCTAATGTCCTAAAAGCAACTTTTTAAAAAAAAATATCCACCTGGAGAAGTTTGAATCTGTAGTTTTTAGTGTTCAACAAACAGATGAATCACCTAAGGATACATGACAACCAGTTTATCAGATGGACTAAAAAGATGAATACCCAACAAGGGTACAGATTGTGAAAGCCCTGACATCCCTGGTTAGATAACTCTGCTCCTGCCTGAACGTAGGGCCCTGCTATGTGCCACGATCTGGGCTTAAATAAACACAGGCGCACTCGAGCATTTGATAGGGCTCCTTTTCAGTTTTTATAGCATTACTGGAACCTTCCCGAGAGTGCGGAAACGGCATTTGTTGGAGAACAAGCCTCATTAAAATAAATGACATTGTTGCTACTTCCTCAGATAACTTTGCTCCTGTCATAGCAGAGGTAGACTGGTTCTATTACTGGGAAACCGTCTCTATTGCCAATTCTGTGGTAGAGGAATGGCATTCTAAATTTAAAAATCCTTTTCTATTGATC
Organism: Dromas ardeola; assembly: GCA_013398915.1. Classification (NCBI taxonomy): domain Eukaryota; kingdom Metazoa; phylum Chordata; class Aves; order Charadriiformes; family Dromadidae; genus Dromas; species Dromas ardeola. The sequence continues at coordinate 88,232 of VYZM01022838.1, forward strand.
CGTGTTTATCACATAATACTACACTGGCTTGCATTTAAACAGCAGAGATACATTTTCATCCCTATGAAGGGAATTAAATGCCCAATTCTTATTATTGTTAATAGTTGTGTGCCTAATGCCCAGTGTGCCTGCCTGCAAACGTACCCCCTTAATTGCCTAATGTGCAGTCCTGAGAGAAGCGGATTATTCAGCTTTATGTTTCTGCATTTGCAAATATACCCAGGAACTGGTGGCTGTGGCACAAAGAACAGATTTGTCAATTTGTTTATTTTCAAAACAGGACAGCACAGGGACCTTGTTCTAGCAACTCTTGGCTATAGCGCTGCAAAATTCTAAAAAAAGGAAGTATTTTAACATATGGATTTCTACGGTGTGGGAAGGCTTTGCTTTGCATTCAGGATTCTTTCCAATTAAACTGAATGTTAGCTCAGCCCATTTAAAATGTATATAAACTGCACTTACGAGTTTCCAGTTATGCTTAGCCTCCTTCTGAAAGATACCACAAAGGGCATGACCAGAAATGCAGAAATGTTTTAATCCTGAAGTTTACAGCTGGGTTTCTGTTGTGGGTTTTTTTTTCCTTTGGATGGAAAAATGTAGATCCCTAAAGACAGTATTTACCACTGTTTTTCAAAGCAGTCGAGAGAGTTCTACATGAAACGTGTACCTTGAAAAGTGTACCTTGAAAAATGTACAATGAAAAGCAAACAATGAAAAGCATACATTCTAAGCAATGATTTCTGTTCAGCTTTAAACCAGGGTGAAAATAATTTTGACCACGTTGAGTAGTCCACAGAGAGCTTCACTAACTTCAGCGGGACTACACCTGGTGTCACATTACTTCCCACAATGACAATGTGAGAATTTAGTTGTATTAAGTGAAACATACTATTAAGAATTGCACATTTCCAGATACACTCCAAGGCTGGGAATAAATCTGAAAAATTCATGCATGCGGTTTCATAGTGAGTGTATCTATTTTGGAATCCGAAGTTTATTGGAGTCCATAACGCAATAAATCACTGTATCCTTGGTAAAATCTTGTTGCTGAAGTTCTCCTGTAAAATAATAAAGACATTTCAAATAGGTTTCTCACAGAAGCTGTCATGACATTAATTCAGTGCAGATCAACCTGTCCACATTATCTCCAGTCACACATTCCAGCCACCTCCATTGTGAGAGGCAAAAAAGCACAGCCCAGAAAACATATAAACAAATAAATAAATCCCTTTTCCAGTGCTTTGACAAAAGCAGAAGTATTTCCTGCCCAAGAAGCCACAGAGAAGTAGGTGGCTAATGGAAGACGCATTATGTCAGCCAGGAGTCTCAAGGGTAACAAGGGTGACAAGTCGTTTCCTCTGAGGCAGGCAGAGCTACATCCTGAAACTTTCAGTGTCTCTAAAATGAGCAATTCTTCTACGTTTTCATCTGAGGGGAGTGTTTTGCACAGGCCCCCCCTCACCCCCCCAGTTGGGCGCCTCAAGCCATGAGGCAATCTGTCTCTCATCGAGCTCTGCCTAGGAAAGTGGTTCTTGGTTGTATTCTCTCTTGGCTGTTGCTCCTGGGTGTTCACCTCCATGCAAAAAGGTCCATCCTGCAGCTCAGAGCGTCACGGTGTCTATACACCACGATTAGGTGGAGAGGAGGCCACCATTAGCTGCCTCGTGTTGTCAGGGCTGAGGCAGGCCAGAGGTTTCCAACCTCTCATGTCTCCTGTTCGCTTGAGTATTTCTCTCATCTCTCAGACGGGGCAATAGCATACTGAGAAATAAACCTCTTTACTCTGCCGTATCCCTGTAAGTGAGATATCCTCATTAGCAACTGCATGAGCCAGTCAGTCAAAGTTTTCCCAAATGCTTCTTAGCATCAGCTAAATCGCATAATATTAATACCGTCGATGTCTGCTACATCTCCATGGGATTTTAATAAAGAGCGAATGTTATTAGAAGAGATAGTGTGGCTTTCCCTTCATTTGTTCTTACACTATACTCGTTAAACAAGAAGCGGTTCTTCAAGTCATGCAAATCAAGCACAGCTATCTAGGACCTCACGTTCACCGTGAGATGCAGAAATCCAGTCCCTAAAAAGCCAGCTGGGTGCCTGGGGGTGGTGTAATGGCACCAGGAACCTTTCCAGGCCATTAGTTCCAAAGCAGCCCTGGCTAGTGCTAGCCAAAAATGGTACTGTTGCCTCGATAAAGTGAGTTGGCACTTTCTCTCTCATTTCTCTCATTATCCCTGCTGGCACTCATTAGAGCCATTGTTGCCCTCCTCATTGTGAAGTCCGAGGTTGTCCAGGTCCCACAAGACCCACGCACTTCTCAGGAATGCCGCTTCATTGGTGCAACCAGAGGGGATTTATGGCTGGGAAAGGGGAAGCACAAGATAAGGCAACGCATGTCCGTGTGGAAATAATTTTATTCCATTGTATGGGCAGGAGCGAGCTGATTCAAAGCTGCACGAGCAAAAGCCGAAGACTCCTCTATACTACTCTACCTCTAACAGGATACAAAGTGATAATTTATCCAAACATTGAGACAGAGTTCCTCAGCTAGCGTAAACAGGAGTTTACCCATTGGCTCTGGCCCTCCTGAGAACAAACTCCCATTGACTGATAAGCGATCCTGAGGATAAGGCACTATTGTTGGGCTGTTTCTAAGAGCTGGCCTTCATAAACTAATCCTTTCATGGGTGCCATAGGCACCACATTCTAAAGCACTAAATTCACTTGAGAAATCCCACAATTAGGAAGGCAAATTGACTCACCAATTTCGTCTGTAAAGGTTTTATTTTGCCAACCTATATTTAAGAGGGTGCAAATCCAGGCATGATAAGATTAGCAGTGCACAAATAGGTGAAGTGGAGGTGGGGCTCCTCCAATGTATTTTCAAATCAAATCTACAAAGAAATTCCATCTGCTCAAGGGCAATTATAGTCATGCAACTGTAGGTGACTGAAACCCATGACTAATAAAAATTAAATTGGCCCAAAATTAATCATATGCAGCAGGAATTATTTGATTCAACCAGATTAGCTGCTAAAATGCCTCTAGAGGGTTGGATTAGCAGAAGATATACCCTTCTATCTCAAGGCTCAGGGAGCAATATCTTACAAACGCAAATTAACAATAGAATACATTAGTTAGTCTTCTCTTGATCTCCACAATGAAGAATAAAGCAGCAGAAAACATGGCTGTATATGTCGGGCAATTTCTGTATTTTTGGTTCCTCCATCAAATTTACTGCAGCAGACACAGCAGCGCATGGTTGATGGCAGACTGGGCAGTACACAGGAGATCACTCAGTGATAAGTATAGCACCCCCAGTTTTGCATTATTTGATGGTAAGAAATTGGATAGTCAAGACAGACTTCCAGTATTCATTGTAAGGATGGTCAACCCAACTTTAGATCAAGGAGATGAGCTAAAACTAGCTGATCTTTTCAGATTCCTTCCAACCTTCTCTTCCATCACCTGAGCAAGCTGTGGCCAAACAGATCTGCTGGCTGGGCATACCTGATGTTGTGTGTGCTAAACCACCAGGCAACTCACTGGACCAATCAGTATGCTCAGGCGGACTGAATTTTGTGAAGGAAGCCTTCTCTTGTACCCCACTTTCAGTCCCACTGTTCAGATAGTCAGCCCGGTCTTGAGGGGAGCTGCAGAAAGTCCCTCAAAACACACCAGAAGGATGTGACCAGCACTGTCTACATGGAGCTACACATACCTCCTGTGGTGAGCAATGATCTAGCTTTCCATAGTCTCTTATGTGCCCTCACTGCTTCTGAATGTCAGCAGCAAAGGAAAAAGGGAATAATCAAGTAAGTGATGTGCAAAGACAAAATGCCGCAGACATAGTTCCTTTTCTGCCTTTTTTTTTTTACATCAGGTTGTTCAGTTTTCATGAAACTCAAGTATATCATTAATAGCATTTCATGTTTATTTACGGGGTTAATTAAACTTGAGCAGTCCAACTTCATACTGTATGAGGTCCTTATTTCACAGCTATGGACCCTCGCTCAACTGTCTGCTGGAAACCTGCTCTAAGAGCAAGACCCTGATGTCCAGGAACTTCTGTATTCTTCCCAAGTAGTGTGAAGCAGATGCAGCAGACACCACAGTACCCTTCCTGTGTGTCCAGAAATATTTCAGGTGGGCTAAGAGTTGCATTTTGTGAACTGCTGCCCAATGAAATAGTCCCATTCATTCTAGCTTAATTTACAGCAGACCAGGAGACCCAATGGCAAAGAAAAACAGCCCAGATATCTTTACTACCCTTTTCTCATCTCTGAATCTAGGATTAGACATTCACAGGTTCTTGTTTTGGTTTTCTTTTCCGTAAAGCTTTACTGGTTCAATAAATAGAATAAGTATAGCCAAAGCGTAAAGAAAACAAAACAAAACAAAAGACTTCTCAGTTACCTCAGAAGTAGAGAGGGCTAAGCCTTGAATATCTAGGCCTAAGGATAAGCCCACACATCTCCAATAGTACTTTAAAAGACTTCCTTTTCCATTCTCCCAGGCAAAGTTACACAGCTGGGTTTCCATCAGAGTAAATGGCACTGTCCCTTTGGTTAACTTCTAAACACGGAAAAAGCATAATTGTGATCTCCCATGGTTTGCTCTGGATTTCTTGTGTTTATTTGCAGGGACTACCACTGCCACCCTATGTCTTGTAAATAAATAATTGCACAGAATAATTCCCTCCATCAGAAAACAGTATGGTTCTGATAATTCTTGCAGTGGTCTGTACTGATCAGTCACTCAGCTGTCCATGAAGCTAATCAGCTAAAGGAAAAAAAAAAAAAAGACATTTTTTTTAAGGCTGCACTGCCAGGATGAAAATTTTGCTCTAAATAGGCAAAATATGCATTTAGTTTTCTCAATAGCTGAACCTAATACTGCGCAGGAATTTCTTCAGCATCTGACACAGACTAGAACTATAACACCATCCCAACTTTCCAGCTCGGTCAAGTCTTTTAGTCCACTCACCCATACAGGAATGACATCAGTCCCATGACCCTTTCACTTTCCATTCTAGGGCATATAAAAAAAAATCCCCGCAGTTCTCAAATGCTAGTTAGGAACTGTAACTCTAATGAAACTGTTCTGTAACGTAGTTGGCTAGGTTGCACAGCAGCCGGTCACCGTGCTGGAGGCTGTTTTTAAATTTGATCCTAAAATGGATTGACTGAATTCACCCAGAATATGGACAGGGCCTCATTTATCTGAACTCTGATTTATAGTAAATAGAAAAAATTCAGATTTCATTTATATAACTCCCTGAAGATGTATATTATATATAAATTTACTCACCTGTTCCTGTTCCTTTTTATAAACCCAGGCAAAGACGATCTTTCCAAGAATATCTGTTGGGAATCCCAGGGAAGAAAATAGAAGAACTGATATGTGAGGATGATTTTTTAATGTTGGGGAGGCAGTAAACACTTTCATTTTTATTAATAGTATTATTAAGGAGATTCCATGACATTAAGAAAGCTTCATTTTTATAGCTTTCCTTGAAGTCACTATTGAGTCAAATATGGCTGGAAAACCTTCAGTGTGTTTGGTACTTATGCTTGAATCATCTTTTAAATTTTTCATAAGTCACAATCCAAAGAGAGTAAAAAGGATGAAGTCCCTATAAAAATTATGTCAATTAAAATAATCTTTTTTTAATCATCTCCCTATGCAGATCAAAATATGTCCAGTGTGAGCGTGAGCTCTGTCTTCTCCCCTTACAGGAATTTTCAGACAAGATTTTAAGCCTTCAGTCACTACATTTGAAATACATTTACAGTGTTGATTATACCCAACACTATTTACAGAGAATCATAGAAAAATTTACGTTGGAAGAGAGCTCTGAGCATGACCTAGTCCAACTCCTCACTCAGAGCAAGGCTATTTTTGAGGGTTGGTCGGGTTGCTCAGGACCTTGCCCAGTCAAGCTCTGGGTGTCTCAGGGGGGAGATTTCACAGCCTGTTCCCATGCCAAACCACTCTCTCAGTAAAGGATACTTCCCCTAAGACTCACTGCATGGTGCCTTAGATGCCTTAGCTTTTTGGCTTGCAAAGGGACTTCTGCCCGCAATGTTGTAGACTGTCTTTTCATGCCCAGCTTTGCACCTTTTCACCCAGGCTTCCAGGGCAGTGTTTTCCAGCGCCTCTGCCACAGTATCTTTCCTTTGTTGTTCTTATGCTGTTTCTTCATGCTGTTTCTCTCATGCACCTGCAAACACCAATAGCGTTGTTGTAGGGGGTTCTCATGGGAAGTTACTTCTGCTGGTGTGACAATCACCCCTTCTTTCTTCCCTTCTCTTCTTCCTTCAGCTGTATCTTTTGGGTTACATTAGGGGACCAACAATGTTCATGCATAAGGCTCAACCACCAAGCAGCACACAGCACCTGCCCCTCATCAAAGTGTGCTCCAACCAGTGTTAACGTTCTTCAGGGGAAACAAACAACAAGGAGTTTGAGCAAGGGCTGGTAGACACTATTAGAGTTACTATGGGAAAATTACTAACCCTGCTGTGTAGGAAACATGCAAGGAGGATGCTTCTCTGGGGACCCTCATCATTTCCCTTCCCAGATGGCCTGTGAGCAGTTTCCCCTGTGCCTTCTTTTTGTCTGTCTGTCTCTACTTCTTTGCCCTTATATTTGTCCCCAAAAGTAGCTTTCATCATTAGAATTGATGTACACCATCAGCTATGGATGGACCTCGTTAATACACCTTCATGCATGTGAACCTGTCTCAACATCCTTTGTGTTGAGAATTTTTGAGCAAGAATTTCCCTTTCTGCAACTTGTCACTGCTGTCCCTTATCCTCTTTTTATGCACATCAGAGAAGAGTCAGGCTCTGTGCTCCCTGTAGCCCTTCCTCAGGTAATGGAAGACTACAATTAGACATACACACACACACAAAAACTTAGACTTTGCTTGTATGTCACATCCTCCAGTCTCCTCAGTGTCTTAGCAGCCCTCCTCTGGACTCTTTACAGTTCATCAACAACTCTTTTTAGGTGTCCGAAAACCAGACACAGCAGCCCAAGTGTGGCTTGTGAGTACTGAGCAGAGGGGATTTAACTTGCTGGAAGTATTCTTGCTAACACAGCCCAGGATGTGGTTAGCTTTCTTCTCCATAAGGACACCCTGCTGGCGTGTTTAACTGACCACCAGGACTGCAAGGTCCCTTTCCAAAGAACTGCTGCTTCCCCAGTCAGCCCCAGCTGTTGCCCCTGCATGGGGTTATTCTGTCCCAGGCACAGGAATTTACCTTTCCTTTTGCTGAGATCCATGAGGTTCCTCTCTGCCCATTCATCCAGCTTGCTGAGGTCCGTCCTTGGCAGCTCTGCCCTCCAGCACGACAGCTGCATCCCCCAAACCGGTGCCATCCACAACCTTGCAGAGTGCTCATTCATGCCATCCCGTCACCCAGGCAGTTGATGAAGAAGACAAGCAGGATCAGCCCCAGTGTCAGTCCCCCAGGAACACCAGACTGCTGCGAATTAGGCTTCCAGTCATTAACCACTACCACACATCCAGTCCTTATCTCCTTGGTGAAGCTGTGTGGGTACTCTGAAAGAGTATGTCAAAAGCTTTGCTAAATTTGAAGCAAACACCCACTGCTCTCCACTTAGCCACAGAGTCCAGCATTTCACCAGAGAAAGCATTTGGGCTAATCAAGCACAATTTACCTTCAGTAAATCCCTTCTGGCTGTTCCCAATCTTCACAGCTCTCAGGGTTTCCCTGTTGCTTCAGCGTGGTGTCCTTAACCCAACCACACTTTGACAAAGACAGTTGAGATGCCTCATTTTCTATATGTAGTATTCTAGCCTAAGCTAGCTTAATGGTATTGTGAAAACATATAAAGATGTTAAAATTTAATTACTTCAGGTTTCTTAAACTTTCTACCAAGAATTTTTCAAAAGATGTATAGCACAGCACTTCCAAAGGGGACACCCTCATTTCTGTCTTTTAAAACAGGAATTCCTGCAAAGCTCCTCTTTTAGTGGCTAAAACAATAAAATAAATGAAATTTTAAGGGCCATATCTTCACTTGTTTACATCAGCCAGTACCCTTTAGCTTCATTGTAATTGCTGAGTTTATGCCAAAGGAGGATTTGGGCTCCAGTTTCTATTTCCAGCTCCGTTTTGCTCATGTGAATGCAGCAGTTCATTTGGAACATATGGAAGAGGTGGGGGAGGGAGTTCCTGCTCTCACAACTCATGCAGCTAGATTGATTTCTGCGAAAACTTAACAAAAACACAGCACATAAAATGTGTGACAGTCACTGTCCTGCATTTCTGATACAAAATTACATTGCATAAGAAAATTTGAGTGTTAAAATTTAGTAGCATGGCAGTTATGCTAGGCAACACTTCACCTGCCTGGGAATACAGTCATTTCCATTTTCATAGTAATGGGATATTGTATCCCAAGATGTGCTGAGAGAAAACACGCTAATGGGATTTTACGTGAACACCTGGAGGACCAATTTATACAATGGAATTGGACTGGAATTATTTGATTAAATGCAAGCCATTAATGTTGTAAACAATACAAATAAAGAGTAAACCAAAACTGAATGTGAAATAATGAGAGAAAAATGGGTTTTATGGTGTTCAAAATGCACGGGTCAGATCATGCATCTCCCACAGTATCTGCTAAGGCAATTTTACAGTAGAAATGGTTTTTTTTTATTAGAGAAAAACAACTTCCACCTGATCGACTGGGAGAGATGTATTGCATTACTGAGTGTGGTCTCTAGGTCCATGAAAGTATTCCTAACTCTTATTTACCTCCCTAGATGCCCACTGAAATCAACTGGAAGTACGAATATTGTACAACTTTTTGGATCTGAACTATGGCAATTGAATCCCTTCCACAACAGGTCTTGAATTAGGAGCTTTTTCTGCAGAAATGAAAAGAAAGAGTATATCATAAATGAAAAGGAGAGGTCAGCTTATATTTCACAACCCTTGCTTGGATGTGGCCCACTCCCCTGCTCCCACAGAGAAGCTAGGATGTTTAGACAAGCAAGATGGCAGGAACTAGAGGAGACGGGAGAGTTTACAACATAAAGGCAAATTAGGAACAACGACAGTGAGAACAGAAGTTAAATGCTTATAAATACCCATTTCCTAGAGCAAAGCTGTAATCCAGATACAAAACTGCTTGCTTGTGTCTTTTACTGAATTTTCATTGCATCTCCATGGGCAGGAAGGCAGGGAGAGGTGCCAAAGTGACACTATGCCCTGAAGTTTCACTACAGCTCTGTGCTGGGTTGTCTCAAGTGGGGCGCTTGAATTGTAAAGGTGCAAAACACGGTTCCCCTCAGGTACTGCTCACATTTGTAAGAACTGCAGAAATGTGACCACCTTAGGAAAGATTCCCTTTTTCTTTTTTTTTTTTTTTATTTTTTTTATGCACTCAAAATCTAGATTTAGGTGCCCAACTTTAGACACTAAATGAGTTTTAAGACATCAGGTTTCGTGCCCAGCTTGAATGCTTTTTTTGTGATAATATATTTAGCTGGGTCAAACATATCCCTGAAGTAATCTGCTCTATTGTGCTTACAGTCTGCTTAACTTTTATTTTCTGATTATTTCTTCTTTGGTTTACCTTTGTTTTTCTACCCTGTGGCAAATAAACAATCCTTTTATTGAGATAGCTGGAATTGAATGTGAAGACTCATATGTATTACTCACTGAGGGTGCCTTAGAGCAAAGGGAACTACCTTACTTTTTCTCTTCTCTCACCAACCACTCTTGTAATAGTGCAGAGTATTGTTATTATCATGGCATGACTCAGAGAAACAGCCAAAGAGACATTTTAGCAGACAGGGTAAACAACTTCTGAGGAACCTGGGCCCTATTTCTGTCTTTTATGCATCCTTTTCAACCCCTTGCTGGGCTTTCACCAGATGCTCTTTTCAAATCTCATGAGTTATGGGGCTTCCCTACATAAGAGGCAGCTCAAAATTCACTGCTATCTTCTTTCTCCAGGGAACCCTGGAACAAATAAGATTCAGAGACAACATTCAGCCAGACACAAATTAGTTTGGGGTCGGTTTGAGATTTGGCTCGAGGGCTGAACCAATTCTTCCTGCATCCCCTGCTAAGCCAGGTTGTTCATCTCTCATTTTAAACTCTAGGTACTTTACAGTATTGTGGTATGCACTGCTTCCTGTCAAGCTGATATGAAAAGACTTTCATATCTGAAAAACATTCAGATACAAAATCACCAGGAAATTTGGAAGATGGAAAAATTCCAGCTTTACAAATGTTCTCCCAGAAGGATCTGCTGCTAAATTGAGATCTATTTGTTTATCGCTTTTTTAACTCTCTATTGGAGACACAGCACTGGGACAATGAGCCGTACAGATAATGAGCTGGGAAGAAGAAATACTGTAAGAAATATCCCCAGCTTCAGGGGATGTAATCTCTCTCACCATATTTATTTTTTTTTAAACATACTTGTCATACCAAAGTCTGTCACTTAAAGAGCACTGGATTTCCAGCCCTTAGGAGAATACATTTAGTAGTAATAATAATAACAACAACAACAACAATAATTCTACCATGAGCAGAAGAACTCACGAAGCCTGATTTCCTCTGAGTCTCTGTTCTTTTCCCCTCACGTCCATCTCACTACAGGTGCCCCTGGGCAGTCTCTGTCTTTTATGACACCTGTAACTTGCAAAAGATGATACATGCTACAGTCACTTTGGAACTAAGGTCAATCAAATAAGCTTTTTACATTCCTAAATAAATAAACACACAAACATGCGCAATACATAGAAAAGGTCTCCAAAGGGAAGAACAGCCTGGAGTCATCGACTACATATTGGGGTAAATCCAGTCATTCACCACCCAGACCTATCATACCAGCAGAAAGAACAACCTGCATAGGAAAAAAAAAAAATGAGTGAGAAATAAAGGCAGGTTTATGAAGTCTAGATCTGCTTGGATCAAGCACTGTTGTATTTAAAACATTGTCAGCTGTTAAGACCTATACTGCAGCTCCATTGCTGGTGAAACTAAAGGAATGCCAGAGCAATGATGGCAGCAATACACAGGAAAAGTGCAGTTTAAGTACCTCAGTTCCATCAGGACCAACTCCGTTAATGCCTTTATTTTAGTAGGAAGAATCAGTGTTTAGTTAGGCCAATGAACAAGATACCTGTACAAATCGTATTGAGAACATTTAAATTTCCACCTGGCTGCGTTTTACAGCCCTAGCAGTAAATCCCAATGTGGATATGCAGTATTTCTATGAATCAGAATTTTGTCACGGTTTAATGTTGGGAGACAGGGTTTGCCCGTAGTCAAAAGTCACTGAGATGCAACACCAATTAAGAATGTCAATGTGGAAAGTTAATAGTGCCCTACTTGGGTCTCTAAATTATTTTAAAACTTAGACATGTGGCGCTCTGTCCTCCCCAAAAACACACATCAAACAGATTTCATAAACTTGTGATAGGGCTGGGAAAATCCCTATTCCCTATTCAAATTCCTTTTGGAAGTTCTTTAATTTCTGTTTAGCTTCCAGTATCAAAATCTTGTGAAAGCACCCTGCAATATGCATATCTGTAATTCTCTTTTGACGTTAGTGTTTGTATTAAAACCCTCAAGTTCTTTCCAAATTCAACACTAGTAATCCTAAAATACATCTGCAGTTACAGAGGACAGCAGCTAGCTCAAAGCTCAGAAATATAGTGGTATTTTAAGTGGCATTATCATTGCTTTGGGGGATGAAAACATCCCTCTCTTCAGAATCAGCGGTTTCTTATCTAACTGAGACTCCAGTGGGTAGTGTCTGGTCATCTTTCGGCATCCTTTGAATGCTCAGTGTTACATGGGGAGGGGTATTTGAATGACCACTCAAGTCACTTTCATAAATACTGATTTCATGCTTCTCCTCCACGTGACAGCATGCGAGATACTGACACAGAGAACTTCAGGAATCAGGACCTATGAGAAGAAAACAAGATATTACAGAACTAATCATTTATCTTCTTTCATGAGAAATTGCTTCAATGTCCAGTTGTGAAAGACTTTTCCCAGACCTTTCTAGGTCTATTCCTTAGGATGCAGCTTCTGCTCTGTGATGAGAGAACACTTGCCCAGTACGTCTAAGTGAGAAACTCTTCTCCATGTCAAAACTGTAGCAAATACCATTGCTGTTAAACTTGGAAAGGGTTAGCAGAAAAGCCGCACTGCTCGTGTATTTCTTCCTTTTTGTCAGATGATAAAACAGAAATAACCAAAATGGCAGAGAGTCCAAGATCAGATTGCTGATTGTGGCAGTTTCCTCTGAAGACTCCAACGTATAAATAATGTCCCTTCTTCATGAACCTACTGTCCCATAATCATGGCACTCCTTGCAATTGGGAAGATCTCTGTGTTCAGGCAACCTGCCAGCTGAAGCTGGCTAAGGAAAGTGCAACTGTTCCTAAGTAACCATTAACACACTCCAGAGTGTACATTTGTCAGCCAACATATACATATAATTTGTAGCTGAAGAGCTTTCAGGCTAGGAACATTTTTGACTGCTTATGAATAAAACTGCACAACTGACTTGCCAGCGTAAATCCAGATGCGGGTCAGCTGCGCTGTACACAGTGGGGCTCAAGCAAGCATCACCTCTGTGGTGCAATTTTTGTATGAAATCATCACATGTACATGAGTTCACATACATGTAACTGTGCTGATACAGTTAGATCCCATCAGCATTTTTGAACCACATATGCACTGGGTTTGACTTTTCATCTGACTTTGGTTGGGGGACACTGCTTTGTCTGGGATATTCAGATATTTGGTCCTTGGGACATTATGTGAATCCTAATAAGATTAGTGTCTCATCCGTAGCTCATTTCCCAATTTACTATCTCCATAACCAAACTAAACATTGTTAACTTTGTGATAACTATGTGCCTGCACCAGATTGTTTCCTTCAAATCGCCCACCCCTGCATGGAGTGCCATTGGCAGCAGCAGCAGACCTCACTCCAACGGAGACTGGCTTTTATTAGAGGAGGGCGGACTTCTTATTTACTTCATACACAGCAGTGCTGTCTGTCCTAAGGCTTCCACTTTTGCTACTACCAAGAAAACCTTTGGATTGACATTGAGGGTAATGACCGACAGAACATGCCAAGTTAATACCAATAACTTAGCAGCAGGATGTAAGCAGGCTGGCAGGCTCTAACATAAAGGTACATAGCTCCTGCTACGAATGGCAATACTCCTACACAAGGGAGCTGTGGCCATCATTCTTATACCACGTCTCTCTTGGTCTCTAACTGTACCAGCACTACACGATATTATTCCTTGGCCCAAGAAATGATATTTCAGATCCCCTGAATGTCCAGAAGAAACTGGCCAAGAGGTGAATATTCTGGTATTCTCTTTCACTGCCTCCACAACTTCACAAGAAAAGCCATAAGAAAGCCATATACAAGCCCTGTTCCAGTCCCAGTTGCCTTCATCTTTCCATCCCATCCCCTTTCTCTCTGCTGTTTTAGCAAGACTGCAACATTTTTGGTGGCAGAACACCTCTTCCTATGTGCTTGTGCAATAAAGAGAAATGGGCTCCTGTCCCAGATGAAATCTCCGGATGCTGTTTTAGACCATGAAACGCTTTTGGATCTCGGCCCGAAACAGATAGCAGTGTACGCAAGGCTGTAATAGCCTAGCTCTGCCTTGCTCTTTTTCACACGTAGCAGTTTCCTTGACACTAGATCTGATAATTATTGAATGAATGGCCTCTTCCACTCTCAGCCCCCAGCAACCATTATCTTAATTACAGTTAAGCTGAAATCAGTCACAAAAATCCCACAAAAATCAACAACAGCAAGATATACGTTCAGCACATAGACCTGCAACCATATATGTGGCATCTGAGGTGTTAGGTAAATCACCTCACTAGATTTCACCCTCACTAGATTTCACTTTACTTTGGGGAAAGTCCACTCAATTTATCTAAAAGCATGAAATGCATAATGTATACATGTATAAAACATGTACAATGTGTAACATTATACATGAAATGTGTAAAACATGTTTAACCCATGACAGGGGGGGTGGAACTAGATGATCTCTAAGGTCCCTTCCAACTCTAACCATTCTATGATTCTGTGTTCATTTGAAAGAGGTTATAGGCATAGTGAAATCGCAATCTGTTTGTGAGAGGGGAATTTTAAAACATGGCCAGGTGGAGTTTCTTCTTTCACCAGTTGGTAAATAAGTTAGAGCCCATTATCTTCTGTTGACTTGTATCTAAAAGCGAAGTTGCACATGAAAAGTGAAGAGTATTGTTGTCTGGCAGATCTGGATTCACAGGGATATTTTAATTTTCCAGCAACCATAAGAAACTGGTTAGCAGGTTACATATTTATGCTTCCATGTTCCATATTTGCAGGAGCAGTAGAGACCCAGATACAGCACTATTACATGGTTTATTCTGACAATAGAATATGTAATGAATCAAAGAACTTGTTACCAAGGAGATAATTGGACTTGAACAGTGAGAGTATCTCAATGTGCCAATTTTCAGCATCAGTTTTTCTTTTGCTGTGGCTGTGAATTGTAGCTGGACACATTTTTATACTAGCAAACTGAGGTCTTTATCTTACTTTTGTGTGGCAGATTCCATACTCTAATGTATTACTCCAACAGGGATTTTATTCAAGGTTTGACCTGCTATATACTAACGATATTGTTTTTTTTATAAAAGATGATTAAAAAATATTTATCAGTAATAAAGGACAGTTTAACAACATGTCAGAAAAGAGTAAGGGCAAACTAATATTAGACCAGAAAAATTGAAAGAGTGTATAGAAAACCTTTTGGAGGAGGCAGGAGTGGTACATATTCATGCCATGTAGGAAAAGGACTCCTCATACCTGTCTGGCCAAACTTTATTATCATTGTTAACCTCCAGTCTTATTACTTTAAACTGTATTACCCTCTACTTACTAATATATTTTTCTAGGCCTCTCTGATAACCACTTTTAGCATATTATCTGTAAATGAAATCTTTCTGTCTTTTTTTCCTTCTGTTTTTTTTTCAAAAACAGCTTCAAAACAACAAACTTCTGAGACATGCGTATCACATAGAGTATAACAAATTGATTAAATTGCCTTCATCTCAGTCTATATCAAAGCACAAAGACTAAGTATATGTGACAATTACTTTTAATCTTCAGTTGACGTTTGATATTTGTCTGTTCACCACGCGGAGGGATGTCCCCATTTGCCTTATTGTTTCCTGCCCTACTTGTTGAAGGTGAAGCAATCAAAAACCCTGTTTTTTTCATCACCAGCTGCAGCCTGTATCCTACACTTCAGTGCTCCTAAGTTTATATATCAATGAATTCCACACACACGTGCACAGGATGGGAATAACTGAAGAGAACAGCTTAAAGGTTTGTCTTTAGTTACTGCCTTAAAGATTTTCTTGCGCCTTGCTTAAGTTTCTAGCAGTGTATTTTTAAATGGTAGTTACAATTAAGGCTACATATGACCATCATCTTCCAAAACTAGGAGTGCCAGCTGATGACATTTCCCTCCTTAAGGGCTCCCACTGTTCCCTTGAAGACTGACGATCCTTCGGATCCAGTGGATAAATTGTCATGCGAGTCCTCCTTAATCAGTTGCAGTCCAAATATGCCATGCTGGTAAATGCTGATAAAATGAGCAAGATAGTCCAGCTCTCCCTGGCTGCAGAGGGTAAGCAGTGCTCCCAGGAGCAGCCTGGTTGGTGGCCCTCTGAAGCAGACTCCAGAGTAACCTGGTGCTTACTAGTAGCCATCAGAGGGAGAAGCAGGGGACAGTAGGCTCGGCCAGTGCACCTGTCCACAGCCTGCTCTGTGCTGCTTCTCCCCATGCTGGGGTCATTCATTTAGATTTCTTTCCAGCCTCTAGGAGGTTGTTCTAAGTTTCAGAAGTCCGATGCATTTTCTTCTCTTTTTCTGAAGATTCACTGGCAGTCATCCAGACGCAGAACTGAAGGACAATGTCTCTTTTGTTAGAGAAGAAACATCCATACTTTCTGCAAAGCCTTCCCTAGTACTACCATGCTAGGAAAATACACGTAATGCCCACTTTTCCTGAGTACTTGTTTCTCATCCAGTTTCTCTCCCCTCCCATAGTTTCTTCCAATAAACCAGTACTATCACAGGATCGATTTCTAACTGTAGGTACAGGGTTTATTATAGAAGACCAGGAGATTTGCTTTGCAAGACATAGGAAAGCAGTAAATAGCTGTGGAGTCCTGCACAAGGATTGGTCTGTCCTCTCCTGAAAGGAGATATGGAGAATAAGTAGGGAGCATCATTTAGTTCATCCACCACAAAACCTGTATCCATACACACTAACGGAAGAGCAGTGTGTAACATGTAAGTTTTACCCTACAAAGAAAGAGATGTGATAGCATGTATACTTAGGCTTACTGGAGGCAGAATACCTTATCCCTCTCTGCTCCGTGCTTGGGAGCACATCCTGTATGACAAGCAATGGATACGAAGCTGCTTAACCATTTGCTTTAGTCTGGCTTGAAATTCTATGCCGCTTCCATTAGTGGTGGGGCATGTTTGGGGTGGTCTGAATGCAATAGAGGAACCAGAGCTAAGCAGAGACCTCAAAGTTTTTCCTGAGCCTCCTCAGCTCTGTGCAGCTGTACTGCTAACACTCAGGAGGGATGCCCACACCTCCCCAGACCTTGACAGCTTCTGCTTATTTTACTTTCAAGCTTGTTAAGATAGATGGGAATAAGTTCCTTGCCAAAATAAAACCTGTTAACTGGGGTTATTCTATCCCTGCTTTATTGTCTTGAGTACCCACTAATCTTCAAGCAGCTTCACAAATGTGTCCGGTTCTATAGCTATTGAAACTTAACTAGCCAGTGAGTCCTCAAGTGATAAAGATGGGAGAGACAAAAAAAGACGACACGACTTCATTTTTTTTCTCTCTAGTTTCATAACAATGAAACCGAGACAGGAATTTAAGTCAGTGGAGTCACTTTCTTTCTCGATTTTTCTAATGCGGGAATTTTTCTTCCTCTTCTTCAGTTAAATGGCTAAGAAAAATAGGTTGTCGATGTACTTAGGAGAGTACTGCACATAAAGTATATTCTGATATCATCTTTCAGTTTCACTAAAGAACATTTGTCATCACTTCTGATGAAATGGAATTAAATTGTGGTCTGCATCTAAGGCATCAGTTGAGAAATAAAAATGTGGAAATTCATGCAGAAAGTACTAGTATCAACATTAGCATGCTGAAGAATGCAATGATGCAGAGACTTTGTACAGACAGTAATACAATATAGTCTCTGCAGAAACCTCTTATTGTCCCCATGCAAATTAAAGGGAGACTGGAGGAGTGTGTGGTATGGAAGTAAACAGTAAAATAAGGGTAGTGTAATAGTTTTAATTCCAAAATTAAATTTGGGAAAACTTGGTTTCTAGTAAATATAAATGTACTACTTGATGAATTAAATCATTCTGATTTTAGCTACTTTTGGGTTTTGTTATCAGTCGGGAGAAAACAAACCTCAAATTGAAAATCTCGTGTTCAGTTCGTCCTTGATTTCCAGTTCTTGGTCAAACTGCACTATTGAATTTTTGCCCAATCAACAAGTCTCTCTTCTCCCCTCCATCTCTGGCCTCCTTTTCCCCCAGATCAGTAATTATGCTGTCAGTTGCCTCCCATTCCTCTCCTAGGTATTTTCTCAAGGCTTGTCCACACTACAGAAATTTATGATACAAGGAGCTGTGCCGGGCTTCTAAGGATGCTTGTAAAACACTTCACATCCATACGCCAAAGTGCTCCAAGTGGTTTGTATTTCTGCCAAAAAACACTTGGATTTTTCTTGTGTTCAGCAAGGGCTAAACTTGGCTCGAGGCCAGTAGGGACAGCACTAAAGGAGATGGGATGCAGCACTCGTGCTGCAGCCCTACAGAGGCACTCTGTATGGTCCCAGATCCCATCCTTGTCAGAGCTGAGCTGGGAACAGGGAGATGGCTGCCCAAAGGTGCTCGGCAGATGAAAAGCTTTGGGGATGCGAGCAGAAATGCTCTTATTTGGCACAGCAGTCGGCAGGGTACACAAACAGTTTGCATTTAAACCAAGGATATAACAAACAGTTTGCATTTAAACCAAG
This sequence comes from Dromas ardeola, assembly GCA_013398915.1. Classification (NCBI taxonomy): domain Eukaryota; kingdom Metazoa; phylum Chordata; class Aves; order Charadriiformes; family Dromadidae; genus Dromas; species Dromas ardeola. The sequence continues at coordinate 106,396 of VYZM01022838.1, forward strand.
GAACCGGGATAAGCTTAATGAGAGCTTATCAAGGTATTAGGAAGGAAGTGAGAAAATGAGACAGAAGGGATTGCTGCTGCACACCCCTGCCCTGCCCGTCCTCCTCAGCCCTGCATGCAGAGCCCTCCCTACCCTCCTTTCAGCCAGGATCTAGGAGAGAAACATGAAGAAAAGGGGGAGGAGGTGTGTGGGGGGGTACTCACTTTCAAAATAGCAGCAAAGAGCTCCTCTGCAAAGTGTGGCTGGAGATATAAAAGATACAGCTGGCAGCTTACACTGCTTTGCTGAAATAATGAGACTAGAGTTGTAGAAGCAGGCCACCTAAAATGGGCATTATTAGTTTTCTTTATTAGGGACTGGGTGGGAGAGCGAGGACGAGCAGCACTTCCCCGTGCTTTGTTCCTGTCCCTTGACAGCTTTTTTGTCCTTGAGATATTCTCTCAAGGGGCGAGGAGTATGCGCGGGCTCCAAGTCACTCCAGGGTGGGGAGAGGAGGGTGAAGCTCAGCCTATCAAGAGAAATGTGTCCACAGCAAATTTGATTGTTCAAAAATAATCGAGAATAATTTTGTCAGGGAAGTAAGATTCAATTGTAGAGAAGGATTTAAACTTAAATTGGAAGGGATTTAAAGCATCATTACTAAATTCCCCACATAACACATTAGGGACAGCACAGGGAATCCTGATTTAACCTAACGAGGAGCAGACTGACCAGATTTTCAAAGTGAAATAATGGGATTCCTGCGGGGGAAGGAGCTGGGTTCAGCCACAGAGATTTGGGGTGAAAAACAGCGCCAAAAAAAGGAAAAGACAGCCAGTTTCCCTCCTCCCCTACTGTATTGCCCTACCTTTCCTCGACTCTGTTTGCAAGAGGCACAAATTCCTCACTGGGCAAGCCCCGTGACAGCAAGTAACAAACAGTAAAGTTGATGGGGACAGTCAGCAGTGCTGGGCTTGTGGTATTGATGTGATCAGCTGGACAAGAGGCCGAGCCGCGCAGGGATCCAGTTTGTCCATCACAAGAACTGGTGGCTGCACGATGAGGAGACTGATGGATACCCTCACACACATACTCACGTGCCCACATTGCGCTCACATACAGAGTCAGACCCACGTCCTCACTCGGTTGTGCAGGTCATTCCCCTATAAAAGGTTTTATTTCACTGGCTAATAGATTCATTATATTCTTTCCATGATAATTATCAGAAAGTCTCAATCTCATGTGTGCTGACACCTTGCGTCAATCTCAACCACACTGAGATTTTTCACAAAGCAAAACTGTTGGGTTTTGGCCAACCCTACTTGGCGTCCCTGCCCGAGGGCGTAGGACATCCTCACCTTACCAGCAGGTGGGACATACTGAGGGGCTCTCCAGCTTTTTGTTCTTTCTCATATCTTTTGAAGTAAGGCCTGCTGACCTAGCAGGATGTCTGTTAGATGAAAGAATCACCCCTCAAGGAAAACTTTCTTTTTCCTCTTCCCTATGTTCCCTTTCTCAGATGAGCCTCTCCACCCAGGCTCCTAATGACCGTGAGCACTCTCATTTTCTCCAAAATTATTGCCCCTTGTTCTTCTGCACAGGAAAGACCTGCCAAAGTCCAGGACTGGTGGCGAACACCTCCATATGGTTTACCCACCTTATACTATCCACCACTTGAGTAAATTGCACAGGATATTTATGTATCTTAGATTATAAGTTTTTCCAAGCAGGAACACAATTTTTATGTGTTTTTTCTCCTCTAAAATTCCTCTACTGCAAATAAATAATGAAAAACCTAAACCCTCTACACTGAGCTGGGGCAATTTAATAGCTAAAAAGAATAAGGCCAGGCTTGAAATAAGGCTTTAAATTTCTACAACAGATGTAAAACACATGTGAGACTGATGGGACAAGCTGGAAATGAGATATGATGGTGAGCTCACAAGTACGTGACACCTCTGAGACTCATTTGGTGTACAGTAACATACTAATACCATCCTAGAAAAGGACTACTGGGGTATTTTAAAATGTACATAGGCACTACACTTTGCCACCTGTCTGTCAAATCCAAATCTTGCTACTCTGCTCTCCGCATACACAGTGCCTGGTCGTTTCTGTCTGTTCAGGCAAATATAATGGTCATAACAATAACAATAGTCTCAAGTAGATTTCTCATTTCCAGGCTTAATTGCTGCACACAATTTTTTCTGATCTCACTAAAGCCCATGTTGCTTCTATTTGCTTAGGAGGATGTTATTGCTGAAATCATATTTGCTGACCAGTCATCTAAACATCCCTGTTTGGATGTATTTGCCTCCCGTTTCTTTGTTGCACTGATCCCCAGATCTGCTTCCCACTGTTTTATCTGACTTCAGTATTTGGCCACCACCTAATCTCAGTACATAATATCAGCTTCAGTACTCCAGACCTCCCATTATTTTCACTGTGCTTGCTATAACACTCCAAATACATGCCAAGTCCATGCAGGGCTCTCCTGAAGGCAACCGTGTTCATTAAAGTTCTCCTGATGGTCCTTTTCTGTTGAGACATGGATGTAGGCAATGAAGATATCTACACATGATGAATACAACGTAAGCAACAGCATCATGCCACACACCAGTTTTATGGACTTTCTCCCCTTCCTCCTCTTTTGTTACTACCCAGGAACCACCCTGTGCTCAGTATTTTTGTAAGGCTTCTGAGGAATCTTCTCTCCTGTGTCAACGGAGTAGCACATTACCAACAGCCACTCAGCATAATAAATTATAATTAGCAACAAAGCTTCTCTGGACTGAAATATTACTGTTCTGGAAAACTGCTGTTCTGCTTCAACAAGATGAAATGAAAAGCAAGAAGAAAGGGAAGACCAATGTTTTTGCCTGCACCAAATGCTCCCTGCCAGCAGGTAAGGCTCACCCAGTTAAGCTGCTGGTTTCTTCCACACTTTCAAAGCTGAAATGTCATCATGGAATCTCCAACGAAGTCCAAGTCTGTATTATTTCTCATTCAACCAGCACTGTCACAGAATGGTGCCTGATGGATACAGAAGTGGCAAGCTGGAAGAAAGCTGTATTTTGAACATCAGATGTCATTATAAAAGTTAAAGATGATCAGTTAGACTACTCATGTTAAATGTCCAGAAAACTTTGCTCAAAAAATAGCCTTGAAATTAGACATGTCTTCCAGGGGCAGTGAATGCCATGCAGTAAACATTTCTCTATATTTATCTGGACATACCAGTGAAAGAGAAGGAAACATAATCAAGACATAGGACATTTCGATATTCACAGTATCAAGAAATCTAGTTATGTAAATCTGACCCAGGGATGAGAAAGCATGAGCTCAGAAGAGGAATTAGACCAACCTTTCTTTGATGCCATGTAAAATATTCAACTGTGACAACATTGCCGCACTTCTTGAAATGCAAAAGTTTAGATTCAGAATTCAGACAAAAGTTGATTCTTTTCTTATCGTGAACAACAGGGATGTCAGAGAGGATACAATCTTCTGCTCTCTTTCAAGAAATCTCCAAAGTCGTATCAAGAACAAAACTGAACCAATTATAGAAGCTAAGGAGCCTGATTTAAACTTCCTCAAAACAAATAATTTTTGCAGAAATAAATACTTACGAAACAGCAAAGGGAGAAGAGGGCAGAGTGCTGATTATATATCTACACACAAACAGCTATTTATACCTTTAATAGCTAATCTACCATGTTGTCCTTTTACACCACTCCTAGCCCCTAGGTAACTTCCAACAAGCATATGCAGACAGAGAGCACCATTCTACAAGGCCTGGAACTTGGCTTTGGTGCTAGAATGCCATATGTTCTTACACCAAAATTGTCTCTGAGATTAATGTCGTTTGCAAAATGCAGCACAGAATTCTTCCTGATAGACCGTCAGACTAACACCAGCTTATCCCAGCTAACTTCAAACTCGGCTGCTCCTTTTTACAAGGGAAACAATATGCTTCTCAGAAAACATTATGCTGTTAGAATATTGTTTCCCTGAAGACACTCCGAGGGTCACCATGAAGGATGCTGTATTGGTACGGCTGTCTTTGTAAATGCGTTTGAATCTCCGAGTGTCTCAGGGAAATTCAATATTTGATTAAAAAAGAGATATTCAGTTATCTGCAACGTGGACCCACTGCCTCAGTAAAACAAAATGCCAAAACAATGTTGTCTCAATTACTGGAGGACTGCAGAAATGCCTTCCAAGGACACAACAAAAAGCATCAGTCCTTAGAGAAGCTAGAAGCATAGTTCTCATTTTAGGATCTATTTTTTTTTAAATTTCTCCCCCATTTACTACTGACATTAGGAAAAAAAGGGTTGTTCCTTGTAAAATGAAACATTTGGTCCAACTTAAAAAGATGAGTTTCACTTTGGTTTGGATGTTCTTACTTATTAACACATTTTACATTGCTTTTTTTAATGAAATATTTGAGGCAAAACCAAATAAACATATTTACCAAACATGAAAATGTTGCAACCTTTATTAACTAAAATGGTACGTCAAACTCAGCACAACTTTCTGCAAAGGTTTAGCTGTACTCAAAAACGCATTTTCCAGCAAACACTATTTGACAGCAAACATTCTCAACTCAGCATATCTCCATTGTTGCTTCCTTAGCTATCATCACTGAGAACACCAATTCACACATTATCAGATATTATGAAACCAGAGATGCCCAAAATATCAAGAGATTCGGTCAGTCTCTCTTGCTCTTCAGCTGGCAGTAGAGGGAATCCAGCCGCCGCGCAGTCGGGATAACAATAGGTTTTCAGCAAAGTAGGCTGCTGTGCCAAAGCCCTGGAGATCTTCCTGACCACTGATGCCTCTCGTGCTTCCAAGGTGCCAGTGAGAGGTCTGGGGTGAAGGTCCCCCCAGAAGAACACAGCCTGTCCCCTCATCCACCGCAGGAACGAGCCTCCCTCCCCATGGCTCCCTTTCATCCCATCTCCGTCCATTCCAGTGACAGGAGAGGACACTGGCGTGGCCCCACTTTTTCAGCCTTCTGGTAGTATAACTCTGTTTTTGCTATGCAGCTGAGAAGCTCTAAGTTGGCGCTGCGCCAGGCACGCTGTATTGCTATGCTTTGGAGGTTTTCACAAGGATGAAAGAAAGCATTTAGGGAGGTTCCAGAAACGATGCTGATGGCTGCCATGCTAATGCTTGTAATGAATTCTAAATTGGTAATGGGACCACTTATGGATAACTAAAGGCTTATTCACTCCCCTGGATATCTGTTTTTTTCCTTTACCACTTTTTGCTGGATTTAGTGCCAGTATTCACTTTGCACTTTCTCTTTTACTCCTTTTCAGTTCTTTTCCTTTCCTACTGTCATTTCTCATGCTGTACCCTTCCTCTAAAAATTATCACCTCTCAGGCTCTCCCCTTATTCTAGTGGCCTCGCCGCAGCAAATGCATGTCCTGCAAATCTCTAGGCACCATTCCTGGTTCTCTTTTCCCATATGAGACTAATCACTCAAGTTTGCATGACTTTGAAACAACACGATGCAGATAATAACACTTCTGTGACCATATAATTTCATTTTACATCCACTGGATAATGCAAACTGCATTTGTACCACCTAGAGATAGGTGGTATAATAACAAGTGGTAAAATAATAGGTGGTATAATAACGAAGGATTGCATTAATGGGCAGCAATCATAACTGACATGGACCTGTAGTTTCTGGCTGATGCAGGTTTAAATGATGTTAGTGTTGATTGCGGTGTGTCTTATTGCCTTAGGAGATATGTGTTAAGTATAAAGGTTTGCAGTTAAAATTCTGTGAGGCACAAGGCTCCTCTGGAACATCTATCATGTCAGCAGAACTGCTAAAGTGTAACTCTGGTCAAAAAAAAATGACACTATAAAAATGACATCTATCATGTACTGTATTTATTTTCCCTTGGTGATTTCCAGATTAAATCTGCTCAGTTTACAAATCAAAAGAGACTTTTTTTAACTGCTTTTTTATCCAGCAGTCTATGTTCCCTGTTCAGCCTCTGCCTAAAAAAAAAAAAAAATTAAACTATGTTCTTTCTGTTCCATACATCATTTTCCATCCACTCACAATAAAAATTCTCCAGCTAAAATACAGGTTGTATTTGTACTGACATGGAATGAATCAGAACAAACCATATCTCACTCACCTTTCAGATCAAAGTAAAATGTGTTTTTTCTCCACAGTAAGCTACATACATATATAGATGACATGGCGTGATCAAACTGGTCATTTTTACTCTGGCAAACTGAACAATATTCCACAATAAATATATAGCTAACTATGTCTTATACATCTCTCTCTCTTCCTGCCCTCCCTGCTCTGTCTCCCCCTGCCTCCATGTATGTATGCATGTATAATACACACCTGCATGTTGCTACACTTGTATTTTTGGATATGCTCTCAAGCATAGTCCTAATCAAAGGGTGTCAAAAACATTATATATCCCTTAAGCGTCTGTGCCGATAATTCTCTGAAATGTCCTTCCACATCTAGGAGAAACTGGGAAAAGGACAGTACCAGACTTTACTAGCACCAAATGACTGCAGCCCCACACTACTTCATCTATGTTGAGAAGCATTAGGATTATTTGCATCATTTCCTAACACTTTCCTCTGTCTCTTATTTGCTCACCTATATTTCACGAACTGTCCCTTTTGACATGGCTGAACTGTATCAAACTGTGAATCTTTTCAATTTATAACGGGCAATACAGTTACCTAGTTCTGGGTATCAGTTAATAGCATAAGAATAAGGATGCTATACACAGTGTTATACCACAGAATGGACATGCCTAGTTAGCAGGTATTTTTCCAATGGCAAAGGAATATAGTTTCAGACAAAAAATACTATAAAGCATGCTGCATTTAAAATATCAGGGTTATGGAGAAATCGAGAAATGCAGAGATAAAGCCGATATTTTAAGTTAACATTTAGCTCTACATCATCTTCAGCATTAATCACTAAGATGGCAATCAGGTCATCTCATGAATGAACTATAGCCAAATGGAGGTGAATCTAGGCAAGGCAAAGGTCACGCAGGTAAATAGAATACACTTTGTGGAGTGTACTTTGCCACAATAGAGTGCACTTTGGCTGAGAGTATGTGTCAGCAGTTGGTCAACATGTCTTTGAGTTTTTGGAGCATTTGCTTGTATCAAGTTCCTCCACGACTTTATTTCTGAAGTTCTTTTTCTGTTAACACCATTTGATAATGAAAATCTGGTTGTGAATCCTCCCTCCATCACATCCCACAGGAAAATAACATCGTCGTCTGTCCTCTTGTCCCATCACAACGTTATTGCAGGAAGGTACCTGGACAGGAAACTATCAGACCTTAGGAACGCTAGTTACAAAAAAAAAAAAAGCTGAAGAACATGTCCTCAGTAATGTAACCTACCATGAGAACATCTAACCTGTTTTCCACTCCTTGTGCTGGGCCACAGTCTTTATCTTCCAGACAACTCTTGGCATGGAACCAAGGTAACTAAAAAAACACCTAAAGCTCTCAAATGATGACTAATGTGTGGTAGTTCTGTTCTTCAGACACAAGGGCGATTTTATGATAGAGGTAAAGCTTGCCTGTGCTGGAGACAGAACATTTTAGGAGTGTCTGCGAGACTATGAAGTAAGCTACCATATGAAAAAATGGCCTTTACAAATCTTGTCACTTTCTGCTACAACTGCATGTGATCAATGTTAATCATTTCATTTAATGAAGTGCTGGAAGGTGAAGGGGAGAACAGGAGCTGAGATAGGATTTAAACCTCAATTTGTCTATATCAGTGGTTGGCTTACAATATGGTCTCCTTTTAAGTCTTAATGTATTTGTGTCAGTTAATAAATTTGCTATAGAAACCTACAATAAAACTGAGTTAAGGTTGACAGTGTATATCTGAAATCTATACTAAAACATATTCTTATACTGTTAGAAATTAAAACTGTATGGAAAACAGTTTAATCATCATGAAAAAGGTCAAGATTTTGTAATCTTTTCCCATGCCAAATAAAGAAAAAACTGGGATCTCAAGGATGTTCAGTAAAATCCAGCTCAATTTAAACAATTCAGTCAACAATGTAATCAATTTCAACCAATCGCCTTGTTTAAAAGATTTGTTTTAATTAACTTGAACTTGCAATTGAAAAATTATTTTGACTCATCAAATGACTGATTTTGTTGTTTTCCAGACAAAGGGGCTTGATTTGCAATTTTTGAAACTGTCAAATTCTTGTCAAAATAGAATCTTCCACAAGAAGTGGTTCTGCTCAAAAATCCTGCTCAAAATTTTTTTGACCATCATACACAATATAATCAAAATAGAGCTTAGAAGTACAAAATATATCTAGATAAAAACTGTTAAAAGTCAAAATAAAAATTAAGCACTGGTTATGGACAGTGAAGGAACACAATCAACCCCATCTCTGATCTCCGATGCTCAGTGAAATCGTGCAGTTACAACTCAGGCAGTCATCTGGATCCTCACCTTCAGCGGAATGTTTATTAAAAGGAATCACTTTCAAGGACACACGGAAGTACCTTTTTCTTTCCCTTTCTGGCGGCTGAGGTGTCCATGCTGGGCTTCCTCACAACTGCCTGCCCTCCCCTGCAGGACCATACCCTCGACACGTGCGCTCCTCTGCCATACCCTTATTTAAATGCACGGTCGCACACTCACCCCTCTGTATCCCACTCTCCTCGCCTCTGCTCAGAATAGACACAGTACGGTAGGCACATGGGTAGCCTTTGAACTAGCAATAAAAACACAGAGCCGAAACTTACTTTCATTAGAAGCCGGTGCATTTTTTTTTTTTTTCCCCCAGCAAAACACAAAGAATTGTTCCCTTTCAAAATGGCTGCTGTTTCCCACTGCCTTTGGCAACACTGATGCTAAGCCATGTATAAAGGCAGTGGCTTCCTACGCTGAAAGAGGAAAGGGTTTTTAGAATGATGTCTGTAAAAAGGAATTAAATGTTGAAGTGTGTATCTGCTTGGAGAAGTGCAGTCACAGATTTATTTTGGCTGTACTCCAAGCTAGCAAGTTGTGAGTGTGCTTTAGCTCAGCAGCCAGCAAGGCAAATTAGCAGAGTGCTAATATACCCTGCTTCTCAGCCTACCGCTTCAGGTACAACTCTAGATTGGGCTGACTCATATTTGGGAAGCTCAGAAAGAGAGATGAGAGAACACGAAAATCTGGCTACTCTTGACCCTCATCTGTGAACCAAAAGAGGTCAAGAAATTAGTTCCAGAATAACAAAAATAATAAAAAA